>DF241045.1:1644-49836 GCA_000507305.1 Breviolum minutum Mf 1.05b.01
AAAAAGTATTTAAAGACATATGAACTATAAATATTAATAGGGAAAATGGATACTGATATTAGAGAGCGAATTGAAGAAGAAATGACTAAATGTAATTCATTAAGACTTTACAAAAATAGAGTAAGGAAAGTTAATAATATATTGCCTGATGATGTCGTAGAAAATATCTTAAGTTTTGTTCCGTGTAGTTGTAAAAATGTGTTAAAACGAGAAAGGTGATAGAAAATGAACATATTATTATTAAGTTTATTCGTGATAAATGGGATGGATTTGACATTGAAGAAAAAATGTTCAGCGAAGAATATGACGAATATCTTCAAGATGGGTTGAGAATGTGGTTATATTACTTTGTAATGTTAAACGGTTTTCCAAACACCAAAACCATTCAAAAACGCGTAGAATTCAATAAACAAGGAAATTACAATCTTATTAGATGGTTTTACTCTAATCTCCATTTATCAAAAGGTATAACTGGAACAGCAAGAATGAATAGGGAGGTGAAAGAACCATTTGAAAATGCTCTTCTTTTTATGCTAAATACTCGTGGGTGTCAATTTTATCCTGAAATATTTGATGGAGAGTTTCAAAGAGAAGTAATGCGTTTTATTTTTGGTTAATACTTTGCATCCATTTATTTTTTCTAATTAATGGATACAATGTTTTTTAAATAGCATTTAATCTGAAAAGTATTTAAAGAAAAGAACAAGTATATACAGTAAGGGTAAAATGGAAAAAAGACAATGCACAAACTGTAAGACAACTAGAGAGTTAGAACAATTCAGAGGTGATAATTTAACTTGTCTGATGTGTGCTAAATGGCATAAGACTTGGGCAGATAGAAACCCAGAAAGAGTAAAAGAAAACTGGCAAAGATATGCTAGAGAACATAAGGAAGAAATACAAGCAAGAAAAAAAGTGTATAATAAAGAATACAACCAAAGAGAAATAGAATGCGAAGTGTGTAAATACAAAATGAAAAAAGCACATTGGTCAAAACATATCAAAACAAAAACACATATAGCAAATCTAGAAAAAACAGAAGAAGAAAATACTAACTAAATACCTTGATATATTCTTTTTAACTAATTAATATATCAATGTTTTTTCCTAACCTAAATTCTATGAGATGCCTTGGGGGTATGTTGCCTGACATGATATGTTAAGAAAAATGTTAATATGATTTTGGGGAAAAATGTTTCTTGATAGTTATGAAATATTTTGGGGGAAAATCGTGTCAGGCAACCTACCCCCATGGCTTCTCACTACTATTACACATATATATATATATATATATGTCATATACTAATACATCACATAAAACTAACCCCAAAAATGGACTCGAAATTGAGCCGCGCCTCAGCACCCGAACTATTCTTGAGGTTCGAGTACCAATTTTGGCAGTGCCAGAGACACGATCATTTGACATGTCCTGCGAGAAAAGGTTCCCATGCTGCCATACCGTCCATAACTTCCATGCCTGTGATATAGCAAGTAGAATGCTCATTCACATTGGAACGGACAAGAATGAATGCAATCATGTATCAACAAAGTCTCCTCCTCACTACCCTGAAGGCTGTCGTTGACCCAGGTTAAATCGATGACCTGATGCAGTTTGTTTCCATGTCACAGTAATGTCACACACTCCACTGAGTTATATCATCACCTTTGCTGCCTTTGGGCAACTTGATCCAAATGCAGCTGTGGATGGTACTAGAGTGACCGTGGACACAACGTCCAGGACAAAGAAAAAGCTTAAGAAGTAGTCGTCCTGCAAATGTCCAGCCATTCAGTTGAAAGCACTGGAAATCCGATGCTTGGCTACGAAGAAGTAAATGCTGAAGACTTCAGCTGTCCTTTGCAAACATGCACAGCACGATCTCTAGGACAAAGACAACTATACAAAGCAGTGTCAAGCCATCAAAGACCTTCGTTTTGTGCGTGAAACTGACACCGCCTTCCATGCCAGCCTCTTACATACATCAACCTCTCAAAATAGTTCATGGTGCTGTTATTATCGGAATCCAGAGTCTTAAGGTCTGGGCTGGATCTGCAGGCTGATGTGTGAATATAAGGCGCATGTCGTCACCCGTGAGGGCGTAAATCTGAGATCAGCAAAACATGTCATGAGGTGGCGAATATTGCAAATACCCTGGATCTCTTCAGTTCACTTTGTGTGTCTCACAGCTTCGCTTCCACTTGAGGCCATGGCAGTGAGGAGCGCCGTCAACAGCGAGAACAATCTATGCTCCACGATCAAGCGGGTGATTTTCAACTTAGTTTCATTTGCATATCTCAGTTGCGAAGGGAACACGAGAGCACAACCATGACTTCAACTGAAGGCATGTATCAAAATGTATAAGTTGTGTTGAGAGCTGGGCGAACGTCGGATGTATCCATGTGGACTTCTGCCTCATCATCAACCAGGAGGAGCTTCACCGAATCCATGGGTAAAAAACAAATGAAACCTCGGGCAAATCTTGGGTCCTAACGGTCTTGTACCTGCCACCAGTTGTTTCATCAATCTTTCAGTCAAAAAATGTCTGAGTCTAGAGTCGTCAAATGACTCACATGTTGTGCGCACCAATCTTGGAAATCGTTGTGGGCTGCGAACGCAACCTACAGTTTCAAAGGTCGATGTGACACATGAACATGCTGCTGTTCTGCTGTCCTCTACGCGAAAGGTCGCAAACCCCTAAATGCAACAACTTTCCGAGGAGTGGACGGCGGCCTACCGTGGTGCCCCTGCATCACAGTCTTCATCAGCAAAATAGCCCAAGAATGATGGCAATAAGCAAAGAAAAGCTTGGGAGCAAAAGAATTTTCCACACAATTCTCAGGCCTGTGGTCCTCCCATCCGTGGAGGTGGGTTTGGGACAGGTGACAGGACTTTACTCTCCAACCTTAACAACAAAAGAGCCACAAAACAAGAATGCAGCTTTCAGTCTTTGTCGCCGAAAAATCGGGTGAAACAAAAAATACTTGGTTCAAAAACACCAACACAACCATAACAACCACCACGTCATGGGAATCTGAGAGTCGGACTGCATGTTGCAGGTGTGTCCCAGCTAAAAAGCCGGAACCACACCCTTTTTTGTTAAGCCCGAAAAAGCAGCGGCAGCCAAGCAAATTTTGTAAAATGCAGCAGTCATGTACACATTGGGAAATGACATGATCCCATGATCCTCGAAGGGTTGGATTTTTTCTTTGTCCTGTCCGTGTCCTGTCCGTGTCCTGTCCGTGTCAAAAGCCATCAAAATGTCTCCTCTGGTGGTTGATTCTTGTTGATTCTTGCAATCTGTGACCACAAAAACTCCTGGTTTTTTCCAGCTGGTCAGCCGTTCAATCAGACATGGCTGAGTTGCGGACGACCCACCTGGGCAAAGGCCTTGCGGTAATGGTTTCTCACAGCTAGTCACTACCTGACCCTTCCTCCTATAACGCCTTGGGGAACACAGCTTTCTGCTTTTGTTGTTCGAATCCAATCCGAACCTGGTAAAAAATTCAGGTCTAAGCAGGAAGATTGTTTAGCCTTTACCCGATAATCCTCCACATTGCTGTTTCCCTCCCTCAGAATCCATCTAGAGTCTAGAGTCTAGAAATGCAGTTGATCTCCATGCATTGTAAAAAAATGGCACAATCACAGCAGCAGCGATAGCAATAACACCCCAACAACCAATTAGCAACCACAACAACAACAACAACAACAACAACAACAACAACAACAACAACAACAACAACAACAACAACAACAACAACAACAACAACAACAACAACCTTGACGACACGACATGACACGACCACCACCAACACCACCACCACCACCACCACCGCCACCACCACCGCCGCCGCCGCCGCAGCAGCAGCAGCAACAGCAACAATAAGAGCAAAAGCAACAGCAGCAACAACGACGAAAGACCAAAGGGAAGAAGTACAAAAGGTACTAAATGTTGATCGGGGAGTTTGCAAAGGTTGGTGTTACAGACCTACAACATGAAGATACACGCAAAAGAATCAGCACCTCATCCTCACAGTTGTTCCCAAGCGTACTGTTTCTTCATGGGCATCTTTGTCTTGTCAATGCAGTTATGGAAGAAACAGATATCAGAGCAATGATAGGAGAGATGCAAAAACTGTTTCAACAAGGAGCAAACCTACAGTAGAAGGGAGAACGAAGGGTAAAGAAAAACACATGTAAAGAAAGACTTCATGGGTGGAAAAGTCAGTTTTCAAAACAGGATCCCTTGGAGGGTGAGAAAAGTTTATGTAGAGAAACAGCATGGTCTCCCAACCCGCAGTTCTGCGAGCCCTGCCGAGGCTCACCATTGAGGACCCCGCTGCAAAATCTAAACCGCCCTGCAAGTCATCGCTACTCTGAGAGATCAACGCTGCCTCAGAAACAAACCGCATCTGAGCTGAAGGGGAATAGATGCGAATAGCAGAATACATCTCAACAATCTGCGTCTCCTTGCTCTTCGCTGCTCTTGTTGCTAGAAAAGACATTGTCGTTCAGTACTTAGCTCAAATTGTCCAAGTTACCCTCCCTATGTGAAGGGGCTGTCTGTGCATTGAAGTGGAGGGGCTTCACATTTCGTGGCAGTTGCTGGAAGATGCTTGAAGCTGCACACGTGGTCTAATGAAACAGTTTTTCACCTGGACAAATCTCCAGGTGTACATGCTGATCGAACTGATGCCCGGCGGACACCTTTATCAGCTGCTTTCCGACAAGCCTGAGGTCCTTCCCAACAAACCTTCTACTTGGTATGGGTAGCTTGAGTGTTGCTTGTCACCACTTGGTGCGCGAGCTGGTATATACAATAAAATGCACTTGATAGTTTTACAATTCATTCCTGGGATTGAGAAAAGAGCTGCTGCACTTGCTCGATGATCAACTGCTGCTCTTGCACCTCAAAGTCACCAAATATCGCACCTGCCATGAAACGTGTGACTAAAACTTGCTACAGAAGATGAACACAATCCAGGAGTGATCAGACGCATTCACGATGCAGCATTTTGTGCTCGGGCTACCTCTCAAAACGCATGCGATACCTCCTCCACAAAGGAACTTCCTCCGTCACCAAATACTGCGCAAGCCACAAAACGTGCGATCACATCTACTTTTTTGTCTTTCCTTTTCTGATCTTAGTTTTCTGATCCGTCTTTTTCTGATTTTTCCTTTTCTTTTCTACTTTCATTTTCTACTTTCATTTTCCTTCCTTTCCTTTTCTTCTTTAAGACTCTGTAAATCAGAGCTTCCTTTGAACAGTGGAGAACTCCAAAACATCTCCAGACTTTGTAACTGTTCAAGTCACATGCCACTCCCTAAGGCTTGCACAAGCCATCATGGAAAATTCTCAGAAAACCCTCTATCACTTTGAGTTCAAAAGTGGACAAAATCAAATACAGCATGCACAGAGAAAGGCAAACAGGCAAAACATGCCAAAACCAACTGTCCTTTTGCTTCATTAAAGGTTGCTTTCGAAAGGACTGAAGCATGGCGAATCGAATACAACTTCTTTCTCAACTCTCTTTGCTTCACATTAGCTTTCTTTGTTGTGAAACAACATGGTGAAAAAACATCAAGCAGCCTGCATCTCAATTGCAGCCCCTGTCGAAGTCCGAACTGCCCTTGGAGTGAAGCCTAGCCGCTCACGATAAACATAAGCCATAGCAGCCAGCAGCGCAAGCACAATGACAATCATCAGTGGCCAAACGAACCAGGAGCCTGACGACTTTGACTTTGAGTCGTCGGCCGGTTTATCTGGTTTGACTGTGCTATCATCTTTGGCTGGCTCTTCTGGTTTGACTGTGGTATCATCTTTGGCTGGCTCTTCTGGTTTGACTGTGGTATCATCTTTGGCTGGCTCTTCTGGTTTGACTGTGGTATCCTCTTTGGCTGGCTCTTCTGGTTTGACTGTGGTTGTGGTTGTGGTGGATGGTTTGACACCTGCGTTGAACACAGGAAGAATAAATGAGAAAAGTTCAGCTCTATGGGGGTTGGTCATCAAGCGCCAACTCACGTGTATTTCGACCTTTATTTTTTGAGTCCCTACTGGAAGCTGACTTTCATCAATATCAAACCTCTTGTGGAATAGGATCTGCTTCTCCATTTCGAAGTCTCCCGGCATCGGGTTCAAGCGACCGATGTTTGCATAGTCCCACGAGGTCACCAATAAATACAAACTCTCCGCGCTTACCCTGAACAATTCACCACTACGGACCACAGGAATGTCTACAGATGGAAAGTAGCTTGGATCATCAAGAAATTGTGGACTTGCTAAATCGATCCAATGTGAATTTTCTGAGGATTTGAGCTCAGAGTGACTGCTCACCTTCCAGTGGTAGAGATCTTCGAGATCCGATTCACAATGCTGTTCCCGCCCACCGCCCAACACAGGCGTTTGAAATTCAAATACCCGAAACGATCCACGCTGGTCCTCAGCCTGAGAGCCATCCTTTATGAATTGAAAATCAAAACTCCAACGCCTGTAGCTGTTGGAATCCGTTGTATCTTTGATCATGGTCACATCTTCAAGCGGCATCAAGACACACCGAATGTCGAAAAAGTCACCTTGTTTGAAAGTGAAGGCTGAATAATTTCTGGGTGATAGAGAAAGAGTCCAGGAAAGTGTTAGCAGCTCGGTTGGATCAGAGGTATCACCCGTGTATTTTGTGTAGTCCGTAGCACCACAGACTCCTCTTTCATCAAAAATTGTCAATTTTTGGAACTTGACTTGTGCCTCTCGACAATCTACACGAAATCTAAGAACCTGTGTTTTGGGCAAATCCGATGCGGATGGTTTCAGATCGCTGCAGTTGTAGATGACTTCTGTTCCAGTCACGCGGCAGCCAAGCAAATCGTGTGGTTGTAGCGTTCGAATGCTATCATACTCCAAATAGTGCCTTGCTGCTACTGTCACACTCACACTTGCCACGATGAATGGCACGAAACAAATCATGCTCACTTGGCACGAAACGAGCGCTCGGCATCTACTTGACACTTGAGACAAATTCTACATATATATCTACAGATGCATTTCAGCAAAAAGTGGAACCAACGCACCTGGGGCTACCGCGACAATCAAAAGGTCACTCCATGCATGACGTGCAATGCCGGAGAAAGCAAACATACCAATTGTCATTACAGTCAGCATGGTGCAATGAGACTACAGAATGGCAAATCATGCAGCCAAACACCACAAAGGGCCAACCGGACTAATCGGGTATGCAGACCTTTGTATGATTCACATGCAAGTTCACGAAAAACGACACCAGTATCAACTTACGTCAACAATCCATATCCAAACTTGTTCTATCAACATGTACCACCACGTCTTCTATGCTCTCACTTGGGACCTTCTTCTCGTGATCAACATTTGAGTCAAGATGGAAATCCAATGCAAGTAAAGCACAGCCTCACCAGTCGCACTATTTCAATACTACGACTTCGCTACGACCCCCCAAGTGCAGGTACCACTTATCCATCAGTCCGAACCAAGATTTTTCCACTCCGTGTCAGCACGCGAAACTCAAATTGACTTTTGCACCCTCTTGGACAACATCGGACATCCTCAATCGTCTGCAGTGGACTATTAAAGTTCTTTGGAGGATGCCAACAATGCAAAAAGTTTGGCATGTTCAAAAAAGGTTCAAAAGAATCAAAACAAATTTGTGAAAAACTTGATTTGTTTGAAAAAAAATTGAAACATGTCCAACGCTCATTCTTTGGAGAAACTTTATTGTTCTCTTAACTGCTTGACATAAATACAAAATGGCAGCTATCCTGACTGGGAACGAAAAAGGAAAAAAGTGAGAGAAGCAATCAGGCACATGGACCCAATCAAAATGGCAGCTATCCTGCCATGAGATGGACAGATGAAGAGAAAATGGACTGAAGACTTGAGACATAGGGACCAGTCAAAATGGCGGATGGAGAGATTCCAAAGACAGAAGACGGTTCAATAAAAGACTTTTGGGATGAATTTGCTGGAGTCGTAAGCCCGATAGAGACTCCTTATGCAGCCTGCAGGCTCCTGAACAGGGTTCGCCCTTCAGTCAAAACATACGCAAAGGGACGGGTCCAAAACAGCGCATTCAGACAATAAACGTTCACATCAATGGCCAAAACGATTGAAGTAAAACGAATTACATCAGACAACAAATGAAAATGAATTAATAAAGAGTTGCAATTGATTTGGGGTCAGTTGCAGTTGATTTGGGGGTGTTTTTTGGGGGAAGGTTGTGAGATAAAAATTGGCAGCATTTCAAAATATCTAGGTCTAATGCCATGGTAAGAAATCTTCCTACAATTTATATACGTGCGGCAAATATCAAAGGACCAGGATTGGGTCTCAAGGCAACCCATGGGGTCCCTGGCAACCTGATTCAGCAAGGACCAACTGCGACCAATTATCCCCAAAGTTCAAAGGTTGGTTGGCTGACTCAGTAATGGGCAACCTGAAATGGGGTGTTTTGGGTTACATTTGATTTGGGGGTGGAAAAATGTGATTTCGGATGATTTCGATCGAAATCATCCGAAATCAGGCCTTTTGGGGGGGGTCATCTGCAGGACTTGGGGCACCCCAAATCTAATAGTAATCCACACGGTGTAATTCCAGGTTTCTCATTGCAAATCTCAATAAATTGAATTCCGCATTTGGACATCTAACCATTTCAATTGAAAAATGTAGATAGATTGTGTGGAATGGGATGACTTCTGCTGAGTCTGCAAAGCCTTTATGTAGATCTGCTCGTTTCAATTGGTTTGCTGAGAAACCAAATCACTGGAATCAAACATGGACTTCTGCAGGATTACTTTCACCCACTGACATTTGATCATGGGTCCTAGTCTATTTTGGCTTGTAAATTGCTGCCTATGGCCCCGGTTTGAGCATCACTATGATACCTGATGAAGAGTTTGTGCCTAGTGAGTTAGGAGAACTTGGTGCTGAAATTGACCCACCCAAGACACCAAAACCTCAACTCTGTTCAGAATTGTCTCTGAATCTTTAAACTGACGCGCTTTACTAAAGGAATCAGAAATGTGGTGAAAAAAAGACCCAAACCAATTGAATCTTTATAAACCTTTGACGTATACACAAAAATGCATTTGTGACATTTGCGGGATGATGATCTTGAAAACACTTACACATGCATAACATATCAAAGCTTGAAGTTGTATTTTCTTTTTTTCCCCAAACAGTGTGGTAACACTTGGGGTTCTTACGGCAGTAGTAAAAAGCCGGGGTGTCTAAATCGAGGTGGCGGACGGGTCGCGCGCGGCATTCATCGTTATTTTCGTGGTTTCATGCCTGCATGTTCGTTTCGTCTGTGAATTTTCGTAGTTTCGGGGTGGCCGCGTCCGGCGTGAACGGGTTTTGTCTGTAAATTTTCGTAGTTTCCGGCTCTTCAACTTCTTCGATGTTCATTTTTCGTGGTAATTCTCGTACTTTTCGGTGTTCTGCGGTGCTCTTGAAAGGGTCTAAAACGGGTTTCGTCTGTAAATTTCGTACTTTTTCGGCTCCTCAACTTCTTCGATGTTCATTTTTCCTGCTAATTCTCGTACTTTTCGGTGTTCTGCAATGCTCTTGAACGGGATTTTGACAAAAAAAACTCGTGCTTTTTTGTCGTTTTTGGCGCTGCAACATCCGGCCCATGCTCACACATAGAGTGGTCACATAGTGGTCACACATAGAGTGGCCACACATAGAGCGCTCACATAGAGTGGTCACATAGAGTGGCCACACATTGACATAGAGTGCTCCCAAAGAGTGGTCACACATAGAGTGCTCACATAGAGTGGTCACACATAGAGTGGTCACGCATAGAGTGCTCACACATAGAGTGGTCACATAGAGTGGTCACGCNACATAGAATGGTCACGCATAGAGTGCTCACACATAGAGTGGTCACATAGAGTGGTCACGCATAGGGTGCTCACATAGAGTGGTAACACATAGAGTGCTCGCATAGAGCTATTGCATTTCGTTTTTACACTGTTTGGGGTCTCTTGCGGGGATAATTCTGGGCAATTGCTGCACTCATCATTACGATTGTGGCAATCCTTGTACCTGATAGCTTGAAGTCATAGGTAGACTCAAGAGTCAACTATGGAATGGTCTTGTGAGTTGAGAGACTTTTTGTTTGAGCTGCAGCCGTGCGTGCACCAAGGCTCTGACAGTCATCTAAACGTCTGTGGTCAAGAGAAAAAAGAAGCCCTAATTGGCCCTTGGCAAATGCCATGCACAAAGCTGGGTACAATCACAAAACCAACCAACAAAACAAAAACACCAAAACCACCCGCAAACAAAAAACACAACAAGACAAGGGTGCACCCAGGTGACGAGGTGAAAAAGTGAAACATCGCGCCCTATCTCTCTGCACTCAGCCGTTCTCCACAATGAAATAGAAGTTCCCGAAGAGTCCTTCTTCCAAATTGCCAAAGATGGCATCCGATCCAAGTGCTAGCACCACCCATGCAGACCAAGGCAGACCATACGCTTGTTGACCATCGGCACTCCGGCAAGCAAGAAGAAACCGTTCCATAGCACTTTAGCAGCCGAACATGTAGCCAACTACATAGCAAGATACTTCATTGCTGTACCTGCATTGGGTCATCCCGTACATCTGCCCTTTCCTTACGCCGATATACCCCGTGTTTGGTGTGCCATACCTGCGCCACACTCTTCTCTTGCCAACGCGTCCATTCCCATGATGTTGCATCAGCATACTCGAAATGTAGAAAGTGGTCAGAGAATGCCAACAGTGAGGGAGATTGGGCATCAGCAGCCTTCCTGTACCACTCACGTGTTTGTCTCCACTTGCCTTGCACCTCCCAGTAGTCATGCCCACGGTATTCTGCTTCACGAAAGCGTTGCTGTATGCCAAACTTGTTAAGGAACAGGCGCTCATAGAGATGATCCCTGCTCAGATTGGTAACTTTTTGCGTGAAGAGGCGCTCGTCTTGTGAGTTGAGAGACAAGCAAACAAAAGCAACACAACAGCAAAAACAAAAACCCACACACAAAAGACCCAAACGAAAAGACAAACAAGACCAATGAAAGGGTGAAACAGTGAAACGCGTCCCGGCTCTCATTTCATCTTCAGCAGAATTCGCCCCAGCTCTCAATCCATCGTCAGCAGCAGGTAGTCAAAGATACCGTTGTATGCAAAATAGACTACAGTGGGCAAGGAAGAGTCTCTGTAGCTTGCTTCCTTCGCTTGGTGCCCCGACTGAGACTCTTTTGATAAGGTCCTCGATAACTCAATGCAATCAATTCTTCCTCATGCATGGCGGACCTGATTTTTTTTTGATCCATTGCTATGAGTACGATACCACGGTACTGTGAGGATTGTCATGGTCACAGCACCTCTTTGGGTAAGGAATAGCGAATCGGATAAGAAATAGTGCGTCACATGTTGTGACGAAAAAGAAAATGACTGTACACAAACCTGCGTTTCATTTAGTCTTTTATCAAATGAAACAAAAGCAGTCTAGTATGGAATTTTTGACATCGAGGAAGCCATCAAAATAGAAAGTTTCACCGATGAAGGACAGTGTATTTTTACGGTGGTAAGACAAGTGTAAAGTACATCAGCGATTTGGCAAACAATCGAAAGTCGTTCCTGTGCATCATAAGCCAGTTGCACTCAGTGGTGAAAAGCGGCAGGTAAACCAGTAATACCAATGAAGAGCAGCAGTTAGAACACCAGTTTCCCATGTGTTGCACCAACAGTTTACAGTAGTGCGTTCCAAAATACGGCAGGGTTGCAATGAACAAATTGTTTGATTTTACCCCCCATTGCAGCAACGCTTAGCGAGTGATCCTCAAAGCAAAGTTCGAGGTGCACCAACTAACCGTCGCCACAAATCAGGTAATGTATCCCATTCCAATTAAATAAAATCCCAAGGCAGTTAACAAAGTAGTCCAATTTGCAGCGACCACCATGTAACGGCTACGTTGTACTGTACCAAGCTGAACATGAAAAACACCCTGCCTCGTAACGGCTCCGGAAAAAGCCACAAAAGAATCATGAACTCAATGGTAAAGAGCGGCAGGAGCGACAGTGATCCAATTGTTGCATAATCTGATATCAGCAGCGCGTTCCAAAATTCAGCTTAGCATTGCTATGCTCATATTGTTTGAAATTCCACAACTTTGCAGCAATGAAGCGAGTGATCCTCAAAACAGAGTTCGAGGTGCACCAACGCACCGTCACCACGAGTCAGGGAATGTATTTCTTTGCCAACCAAATGATAGCCACTGGATGTTGAATGTAAGAGGTGACTTCAGCGGCTACCTCATAGTAGCTGCACCGGTGCAGTATTCCAGAGCCGTCTTAGATCCAGCTGCAATGATCATGTAATTGTATGTAATGCACCATAGCATATCAAAAAAAAAAAGAACCAACACCCTGCCTCGTAACGGCCCCGGAAAAAAGCCTGTCTGAAGACCAGGCCGCACTGATGAATATGTAAATCATATATATGGGATGATCGGCTCCGGTTTGCATCCATGCTCGTCTGAATAGCGAGCTGCACTGATCATAAGAATAAATACGTAAGGCACCAGAGTGTAGCAAGTTGAAGAAAAACAATCACCTTGCCTCGTAACGGCTCCGGAAAAAGCCTGTCTGAAAATCAGGCAGCAATGAAGGAATATGTATGGTAAGCATCGTTCCACACTAAGAAACATAGGTTCAAGCATGTAGCGGTAACATCATCAGCCTGTCTGAAAATCAGGCGGCATTGATATATGGAAATATGTAGTGCGTCTACCCACCAGTAACCAGTTTCCCCACCAGTTGCAAGTCGAGTAAATTTGGCACAAGCTGAACAATCCCTGCGATGGCGTGCCTGTGCAAGGGTTTTTTTTTCCCCCTAAACGACTCTTCCATGCATAGAAATTACGTGCTCTTCCCAATGGCGTCAAATCAGTCATATGGTTATAGGATTGGGCGAGGTTTTAGCTTCAGTTGAGATTTCCATCATAAACCGCAGTTTTCCCTTGGCACGAAAAGAAAAGATTATTCACACATGTGTGACTTCGGATCTTATGGCAGTTTAACCTTGGCCATTACTGCAGTTTTATTTTTCATGATGGTTCCATATCTATTGAGTCCAATTTGCTCACGTTCTGGCAACAATTGTTCATCTGTGAGCCTTTCTAGGTTGTCATGGCGGCTGCGAAAGCTTTCGCTGCTGCTCCCACTGATGAGTGTTTATTAAGGTAGGGATCTATGTTGGTGATTGATAAATTTTTTGCTTCACATTTGGAACTTCAACAGGTATCATCAACCCGTGACTATTGAAAAGATACCATCACTCTACGTTATGTAGCTTCATGATTATTCTCAACAGCGGTCCACTGAAGATTCTTTAAAACGAATAAAGCATCGCAGAGAAAGTAGCTCCCCAAAGACACTTTTGATGTATCTGCGGGCTCACTGCCAAATGTTCAATGTTTCGAAGAAATCAGGGTCTGCTGTATTTATTCAAGTTCCGGTTCCTCCACTACTCTTGATACTGCCTAGGCTGGTCACAAAACTGCTCGCCTACAGCCACACAGTAATGAAGGATATCTCTCCATTTTGAAATTTTTTGTTCATAGCTTTCTTCCATTTTGTCGCGGATTTCTAGAATTGTGGAATGTCGTGTGTCAGGCCACTTTAGCAGCCTTGTCAGCTAGTCGTTACCCATGTGGATGAAATACTGCATAGGCTCTATCCCTCATGTCTGGTGTGAGATTTCACTACAATTATTCTATGTACCGATTATGCCAGGTTAAATGGCCTCTCATTAGATCCACAAGTCAAAATTTTTCGCGGTGTTCCATTTGTAGAATCATCATAACGATAGTGGCAGTCCTTGTGCCTGAAAGTTTGAAGTCGTAGGAAACCCAAGAGTCAACTATGGAAAGGTCTTGTAGGCACAAAAAACCAAGACAAAACACAAAAAAAAAAACAAACAAACACAAACCAGCCAACACCAAACCAACAAGACCGATCAAAGGGTGAGACAGTGAAACGTGCTCCCGCTCTAAGGTAGAAGTACGAGATCGTATCTTCTCTCAGGTCCGCTTACAGTCTATGGCTTGCCTGCAGTGTGACCAGATTTGTCTATGATTGGCTTAGACAAGAATGCATTTGCGGGACTACGCAGCGTCAAACCTGTCTTGGTCAGAAGCCACTGACGAGGTCTCCAAAATGGTGCCTTCAGAATCAGTGGATCAATGAAGGTCATTCTTAAATCTCAGGTTGACTAGAAGGGTTTGTTTTGCAAGGCTTCTTAGCATCCAGGAGGAACCGCGTCAGGTGGGCCTCCTGCCAATCAAAGGCTTCGAAGAGCGTGACTGGTGAGCAGTCTTGGGCGGTAATCGACGTAAGATCCTCTTCCGTAGTGCAAGATAATAGGTCTGGTTTTCCCTGTAGTTACAAATGGAATGAAACATCTTACCCCCAGGAAGCACCAGCAATGCAGCTTTGCCCCAGGAAGCACCAGCATGGCAGCTTTACTTGTTATGGAAGGCAATGAGGCCCACCACTCAAAGCAAGTTCTTGCGCACGTATGCGGAAGAGTAGACCTCTGATCTGAGACGTGTGAAAGTTGGCAGGGTAGCAATGCAATTACGCGGCCAAACCTTTGGAGAGACAACAACCACTGGTCCATTCTCCAATAAATGACCACGCAATTGTCCATTCAAGTGAGGAGTCCATCATCTGGCCAAACGTCATCAGACCGCTAGTTTGCATTCAAGCCGTCTCCGTGTCTTGCTTCTTTTCTTGCCATACCTGCTTGAAGAACGGTCAAGCACTTCTTCTTCAGCAGGCAAGACCAGTGTCGGGCCAGTAAGACCTTTCGGGATCTGTCTGAGGGCCTCCATGACATCGATTCCAGGCAGTTTGCGAGGAAAGTCACCAGTGATGACGCATCTGGCATTTTGCTGAGAGACAGTCAGATTCAATTGCGGGAATTGGTTCACTTGCCACGCAATTGGCTCTTGGCGCGATTAACGATTCCGCTTGGTGGGCTTAGCAAGCAAGTAGACAGTGTGACCAGCAACCGTGACTCAGATGCGCACCATGGGAAGGTAATCCAAACAGCCACGCACTTGACTTTGATCCTTGCTAAGTATCTGGCCGACACCAATGCGCAGCTCATGCGTAGCTTGTTGGATCATGAATCGAAGATCTTGTTTGACATGGATACTGAACCTCTGCTGATGCCTAGGTTTTGGATCCTGCCACTGTACAGGGAATTGCTCAATAGTGCCTCCCGCAACCGTCCAGTCCAGCATCCGAGAGACCTCGTGGTCTGACTTGGTGAAGATTATCTGTGGAGAAAATAAGAAGCAAAGAGGAAAGAGGAAGTATTATGACGGAACTCAAGGATAGGAGAGGATTCGTCCAGTAGTTTGGATCATGCAGCTTGATTTTTTTTGTGCCATGCCGTGCGCGCTCGAGGCTCAGACGGTCATAAAAACGTTTTGTCTTTGATTGACTATTCCCACATGTTGGAGAATAGGTGAGAAGGAAAGCTAGGTGTCTTCGAAAAACAAAGCAACACAAACAAAACACAAACTCAAAACAAAAAGAAGACACCCAGACAACGTTGGTCCAGGTGTAGCAGCGACAGAGACAGACAACAACAAGGTGATGTATAAGATTTCGAGATGGTCATTATCTGGTGCAGCTGTAATGTCTGTGTTGAATGTAAGTAGCAGAGTGACCTGGTTTGAGCTGAATGACAAAGCTCTCCTGGACAGTTGTCATGTGTTGCAGGTTTTTTTTGCTCCTCGCTTCTAAGGTGCGATCTTCGTGCGAAGAAGGTTCCGGGCAGAGCGCGCCACAGTCAGCATGTTATGATCCGCAATTGGACGCAACTGAATTGAAGCAAAACGACGCCGCAGGTGACAAAAGTCGGTAGGGTCAAAATCGGTGCAAGGCGAGGAAGGTATCCTGTGCGATGTCTTCTCGTAAAAGTGCTCTGCGGCATGGCAAGGTGCTCCAGGACTGACGGTCTCTATCAGGCTGCTTGGCCAACAACTGGCTGATGAATGGCTTGACTTCATGCTCTCACAAAGAACCTGTGGCCCACCTTCACTGCCAAAGGAGCTCTGACAAAGATGATAACGGAAGTGAACATTTCGCAAAGAACTGCGCAGATTGCAGGCCGAGCATCTGTGGATGGATATCAAGATTACTGCAATCTACTCTAATCGTATGTACACGGAGGCTCTCACTGGGATGTCTCGTGAACAACTTTGTTGCTCTTTAACACACCAAGGGCAATCAGAGAAATCCCTATAAAGAGAAAGCATACAGAAGACCAGATTACACCGTAGTCGTGGAAGCAAAGTCAATGGTGGAAATGGCAGCACAAAGATCAACGTGCGCGGGAGGTCATGGACATCAATGGCTTCAAACGTGCATTCGGGGGCAAGAGTGAGAATGCTCATGCCGTGACAGGTACATGCATGGATTTCTGTAGAAAGCGCTGGCAAACAAGAGAGGGCACATACCAATTAAAACGGCGAAGACAATTAGCTGATGTGAGAGACCCGCCAGAGCAGGGAGACAAAGAAGACATGACGGACATCTGATCAACTGCTTGGAGGGCATGGATGACATCCTACATGGTGGAAGAGATGATTAGAGAAGCTGTAGGTGGGGCGTAGGTTTCATCTTTTTTGCGAGGATCTTCACCAGCTGCTTCTTGTGTGTTGTGTTTCTTGTTGTTGGTTTTTTGGTTTTGTTTTTCTTTGTTGTTTCTGCTTCCTTGCCGGTGAAAGAACTCCTGCAAGCAATTCCAGTTTCACTCTTTTTTTGCTTTTGACCGACCATGTCCCGTGCTCGCTCGGCAATGCAGGAAAAAAAGAAGCCACTATGTTGCTGAACTAGAGTGCAAGGTCTGGTATGCATTGGTCCAGAGCTGGCGTGGCTCGCGTGTTCATCGATTGGAACCAGCAACCAGTGCTCTTGCTCCCCGCAAGGCTTCTGGCTAACCGAGACGCCAAGTCCTTCCAGTCTGAAAAGGTGCTGCATATGATAGACAGCAAATCCAAATGGGTCTTCGAAAGAGAAACACAGTGCTCATGCATTATCATTCGCCCGGAACAGCATAAATACTGGGGCTATCTTGGCTCTGTCAGGTCCTACTTTGACTGGCTGCCTTGAGAGAATTGCAAACACCTTCTACACCACTGCTTTGCAGGCTTTTGCGACATCATGGTGAGCTTGAGCATTTAGAAAATGGAGAACCCACAATTTGCAAGCATGTATTTTCAAAATATCTACCATATTGGCGACACCAAGTCAGGCCAGGAACTTGAAGTCTTCTTGACCATGCCTCTTGAACGTCTTCGACTTGGCTGTGGAATAGAATGTGCCGAAACCAGCTTCCGCTTGGTTCCAATCAACGGCTACGCCTGTGTGCTGCTGCGCTCAAGCTTCTCCGATTTGCACTTGGGCTTGATCAAGTTCGATTTCGTCTGAGACCGAAGAAGCGCCTTCTCCAACTACAAGATGAACATGTGTTAGCTACTCTTAGTGCCGTTCTGCTGGCCCTCAAGGAAGGGAGGACCAGTCTCTCTATTAGAGGGGTCTTCGGTGCGGGCAAAACTCGCTCTGCTGCAGTTCTTTTGGCTTATCTCCTTGTCTTTGATCCCAGCCTGAAGCTCATGGTGGTGACCAAAGAAAATGTCGCAGTACATGCAATTGCGGAACACCTCGTTGCCCTACAGTTGCCACAAGAGGTTGAACAGCTAATGGGACGTCTGGTTGGATTCTACGAGCAGCGACGGAAAGGTGTGGAATTGTATAGTTGATACCTGGGGAGTTTTTACTCCGGGTTGCGTTGTAGTGAGTTGATTTCGTAGTCTTAGGACTTAGGTTTTCTGACTTGAGTTTTCACTTAGGTTTTTGGACCGAAGTTGTGACTTGATTTTAACTTGCATAGTTGCATGACGTTTTGGTCATGTTTTTGACACTTGAGTAGAGTTTTTGAGCGAGCTGAAGAAACTTGACGGTTTCTTCGTCTAGTTTGAACGGTTGTTTGGCTCAAGGCCACGAAGGCTCAAGAGCGACAGTTGGAGTTTACTGGCTCAGCGAAAATAGCTTGTGCGAAAGGGTTGTTTGCTGGTGAAACGGGGCTATAGTTGGTTTTTGTGTCGTTTGGACACGAGAGTAACTAGGTTTTATCTCACTTGAGGGTTTCTTGTTGAGTTTAGGTTTTCTAGATTCCAAGGGATCTTAGTGTGGATAAATTTCACGTGGTAGCGGAGCAAGGAGTTGCTCACGTTAGAGTGTGGAGTCACTCTGCCTGGTGTTTGTGAGGATGGAAGGTTCACCGACTGCACGAGGTGAAACAAGGGAAAGGTCTCTGTCAGGTCGGACAAACCCTTGGAGTCCTGTTTCATCGTCTGGAGGTAACCCTGACGGCCCTGAACGACGTAGGAGACGTCCTACGGTTCAGATCGAGGGTCAGACAACTCAGGAGGAGTTTAGCAGTTTAGGCAATCCAGGAATTTCATCTCACAGGGGTCCAGGGACTGTACCAGTTGAACAGCCACAGCAAGCTGTGCCACCTGGTTTGAGTGGTGGCAGTGATGGTGGAGGGCTTGGTGCCCCACCAGGTTATTCAGAGTTTGTGACTGCTGCTGTTAGGTCAGCTATGGAACCGTTTCTGCAGAATATGGCTCAGGTTGTTGGTGAGGCAGACGGCTCAGATCACCGTTGTTAACCAGAGAGTTGAGCAGTTGGCTTCAGTAGTGTCACAGATGAATCTCAACTACTCCTCGAATGTTCCGGTTGCTGGTTCTAATGCTGCCAATGTTGGTAGTCCATCACCTCCGAGGAATCAACAAAGTAGTTCAGGTTTGAGTAGTGTTTCAGGTTTTGGTGAGAGGCCACCTGTTTCTCCTGTGAGGAACTTTGGTGAGTTCCGGTTTACGAAGGACCAGGTGTTGCTGCTTCTCGAGCAGAGGAGCGTGAGAAGGACATCTTCACTAAGAGTGAGAAGTGGTTACCGGCAATGCCATTGCCAGACTTTTCGAAGCGGTCAAAGTCTCGCCAGGAAGAGATTTTATGTTTCTCAGAATATATGAGTCAGTTTCGATCTTGGATTGCTTTGGCATCCGATGTTTTTGCCTTTGAGATCGAAAGTGCGATTCGGCATCCTGATGAACTTCACATGGGTGGTTTGAAGCCAGCTCAACAGTTGAGGTCAAGTCGTTTGTTGGCGATGTTGCAGCAGATTTTCACACCTTATCCCAGAGCTTACATGCTTATCCAGGCTTATGTTGAAGGGATTGGTGTGGATGGCATTTTTGTTGCACATCGAGGTACAAGTGGATTTGAGGCTCTGAGACTGCTTGGGAAGGAGTTCTCACTCAGGACAAGAGCTGAAGCATCTTTCTTCAGGGCCGAAGTTATGAAGCGGACTTATAAGGCTGAGAATTCATCTACTCAAATCTCCGATGTAGTTCGGAAGATGGACCAAGAAGGTTCTATCGCAGCCTAATTAAACAGCAGAAAGGCATTAAGAGGCAATGGTTGTTTTATTGGCTTGCATGAAGCATGTACTGCCAAATCATGACTCAAAAACATGCTTGCGTGTGAAAAAAGAAGATGTTTATATGTAACTTTGGCTTGGACACAGGATGACCTGTATCTATATATGCCGCACCTGCTGCAAAATGTGCTCCTGCCCTCAATTTCCTTGAGCCAAAATGCCTACGGTCAAAGTGTGATATATATATATATATGTGTTTACACATATATGTATATATAAATATAAGTATAGTTTTAGGGGTTGGTCGAGATTGTTTCCTTGAATTTTGTTGCGCCCATGTTTTCAGCACTCACATTTTTTCACTCACACCTGTCCTGCCCAAGAAAGGCACATTCGCAAGCTGTATCGAAAGCAAACTTGTTGGCTTACGAAAAGTGGGTGACACTTCAAGGCTAATTGTTTTGTTCTCGAAACAAAATCTTCATCAACATAGCAGCTATAGTAGCGAGGATTCTTGGGGAGGAAGTGGTACACAAGATGGCCCAGTTGATGTAATTTAGGCCGGAAATGGTATCTCAGAAGTTTTTTTTCATATGCATGCGTAGCCAGCTTGTTCAGGCATGTGCGAAAAACCACGTATGAACGTTGGAATTCCATCGTCGTAGCATGTGAGAATACTCGGCTAGAAGTCAGCATCAGACTTTCCATAGCAGCTAATGCGCCAATAAGGCCCCGTCGCCACCTCAAACCATTTGTTTGCAAAAAATCTTACTTCGCGCTGTTTCGAATGCAAACATTTAAGTTTGGTTTTGTTCATTGCAGTTTTCACTTCAAATTTTTGATTCTTCAAAAAAGTATGTATATTTGCACGTATTTATTTAAAGTGGCTCGTAAAATAGCATTGTAAAACGAGATACCCAAATCATTGTGATGTTAAGCCACATGGGGGGTCCATCATCTCCATTAAAATCTGCGCCCAGCAAGTTGCACAGCCAAAATATGAAGTACCTGCACGCAGTCGCGCTGAGAATCTTTTGAGACACATCACCAGTGAACGTTTTGCCAGATGGTTTCAATATAGCACCAGTGAACAAGCGTCGTGATGCGCGGTCAGGCACACCTTAAATAATCCAACAAAAAATGTTTGGGTGTTTGTTTGTCACAGGCCCATGACTATAGGCATACAAGTACTAAACAACTCAGGAACTGCAAAACATTCAAAGAAAAATGGCAAAGTATATAACTAATTCATATTGCCGAAGTTCGGCCCCTCTCACACCAGTCATGATAGCTGGTCCACAGCCCTGCTAGTTGAGATTCACGATTTCCGCCATGATCAGTCATGTCTAGAAGGATGCTACATATGCAATCAGGCGCACAAGCTAGGTGCACAATGTGCATGTAATCCGGAAGCAGTCCTTATCAATTTCGAGGATGGATTAGGTCAGGAGAAGTGAAAAGTTGGCCGAATGTTTTCTTTTACTTGAGAAAAAACAACACTTTGCCATGGTGGATCAAGGTTCTGGAAGGGTCCCATCCAACAATTGTGCAAACAGGAGTTAAACCATGCAAAGCGATCCACTCTGTAACAGACACCAATTTTGTATCACTTTCTCTGGGCCCATACACTGAATATAGACTCTCCACATTATTCAAGTGATGCGTTGGTTGTTTCAAAGTTACCCATTGCAATGCACTGCAATAGAAGCAGCATAGCTGCCTTGCAGCTGTACGTTCCAAGGAAAACAATTGACGCAAGAAATCCTGGTCAGATTGGATTCCCTCCAACACGCCACAATAGTAAACATACCCTCCAATAGGTGTTCCGGCCCAACGAAATCTGGTTGGTTCATAAGATGCAGAGAACAATTTGCCCCATGGATCTGCATGAGGGAATGTACCACGTCCTTGGGTATATATGTGGTTGTGATCAACCCTTATATCAAGAAAAAGAAATGTTAGTTTTGCCCATTAATCTTTCGTGGTACCAAAACTTACCAAAACAAAATGTTTGTTGGGATTCCCAATGCATTGCAGCTCCAGGCCACCACCTCCAAGATTTTTGTGCGAGCAGCATTTTTGGCATATGTAGCATTCATTGTGCTCAACCTCGCGTGCGTGAAAAAACAAGTAGAAATATAACAGCCATGATATGGTACCACAACACTTGCTTTCAGAAACACCTCCGCTACTTCAGCCATGGTGCAGAATGCGGTTCTCGACAGTCGCTGAAGAAGGACAGCAGGGGAACTGCATAGTAAGCATCTCAAATTTTTGCTTGCCTGGGTTAGGAATGTGTTTGGGGTGGACTGCAAACTATACTGGCATGTGTATGCTGTCAAGATACGGTGGGCTTCCGCCCCGTCGCCATATAGCCGGTAAGGGATGCATGCTGATACATCTGTGTTGGGATCCTTGGTAGGCAGGCGTTCTGTATATTTATATATGTAACATGTTTGTATATCTTTCATCAATGGCAACTGCAAAACTATCAGCATCACAGCTTCTTTGGATCTATCAAAAAATCAATCAAATGAGGCTCGGATAGAATTGGATGATTTTGATACCATTCGCTCCCTTCCTCAACTTTCCAGAACTTAGAAAGGTCCTCAGGTCACAGGCAACACTGTCAGCGCTAGTTTCGCTTTGGGTGGTTCAAAGGAAACTGGAAACATAAAAACAGCTTAGGCGCCCCATCACCTACCATTCTTTCCAGTTCACCCTCACGGATGAAACAATCCACAATCTCATGTGGTAGCAGAACGCTCTGGGTCAAATCTTTGCGTTGAGGTCCATGTGCATCAGCAAATTCCTGCCGATTCAATTGTTTCTTCTCGTACAAAAATGCACAAGGTAAAATACCAAGGATTGGAGCATGAACGACATTCAAAGTTTTTGCTGAGGATACTACTGTAGGGATTTTGAAGGCGAATGGCAAAGGCAGCTTTTTACCTGGTTAGTTCAAACAAGCAAAAGCTATGGATTTCCGATGCATAGTGGAACGTGATGCGGTCAGGAGACGCCATGGCTGCAAATTCACCCATTGCTCCAGCACCTTGCCAGCACCCCATCGATGATTGTTCTCCAAGCGTTCTGATAGGTCAAGAATAGGTTTCCTCATCCAAACAAAGTCTTTTCAGGTTTCAATCTTAAGACTGACAAGCAGCATTGTGAACAGTGATCAGATTATGTTCTGTGCAGCTAGAGATCGGAATGAGATAATGGGGGAGCTTTTTCAGTTTGCCTCAGTCATGCATGTGCTGTTCTGGAAAACTTGTGGTTTGAAAAGAGGTGCATCTCTTAGGCCCCCACCAATGACTGCATCCAAAGCGTTCAAACTCACCTGGAGTTTTCAAAGGTAGAAACGCCACGAAGTACTATGATATGAAATATGACAGTGAGTTCACACATGAACATTTTTGGAAGAAATTTAAAACAAGTCACTTGGCCCTGTCCCAACAAATGGAACAGCTCTGCCACGAGTTCATCAACTGTATTTTGAACACCAAGATCGCTGCTAGACGAAGGCTTCGAAAACGACATGAGCCATGCAAACGAAAGAGTTGGATGTTTAAAGATGAGGCTGCACAACAGGAATTTGGATTTAAACGATATCAGGTGATTTTTCGTAAAACAAGGTAAAGCATGCAAAACAACTCCGACTTAAAAGTTCTTGGGCTGCAGGAAAAAAACTGAGCCTTCAAACTGCTGTTTCTGAATCAAACTGGGGCGGCTACACCATGTGTGGTCAAGTCTTCATAAGGTGGCTGGCGCAAGGACTGAAACTCGGTTTTCGCGTCACTGAATGTTCACTGGTGTTCTCACCAACACGGCCCAGCATCACTACCTTATGTCTTGCAGTTTATGCAGACACCCCCATTGGATCCAAGCTTATTGTTGGAGGCTACGCACCAGCGACACATCCCAAGAACCTAACTGGCCAGCTTAAGGAAAAAGCTGTGTGCTTTCAGCGTTCACTCATCATCCTCTTCCTCTGGCCAGTCCTCATCTTGCTCGGCCTCTTCCATCTCTTCCTCGACTTCCTCCGCAGCGTCCTGTGTTTCATCCACCTCATTCTGCTCAGAAAACTGCTCAGACTTCAAGTGCTTCAGCGCTGATGCATTTTGTTTGTTTTTATCACCCTTCGAGTTCTTGCCCTTTGAATCTTTTCCTTCCGCTTTGCGTTTCTCAGCAGCTAGACCTTGGTAGCAAGTTGTTTTTAAATTCAAGGTTCAAAGATTCAGAAACTATAAAGATTGAGGCATGGACGTCGCTCATGTGCAGATACTATAGATTCCGCATCCTTGATCGTTTTGTCTGCAGCCTGCATTCCAGGACTTGAGTGGGTGGGGCGAACATTTGATTTGAGCAACTCAGCTGAAAAAACGGCCTCAAGTTCGGGCTCATACTTTTTGATCTCGGCAATGCATTCGCGAGTAGACTTCTGCTTGAAGACCATGTCATTGACCCTTACAGGATTCAGAACAGTTTCAGAAAAGTTAGGAATTCCAAACAGACTGTGAAAGCTAAGTTCTGGACGCATTGAAGTATCCAGAGACCTTTTCGAAGATCCCTTTCAAGTTTTGGATCATAGCCTCCCGGAAAAAAAACAAAGCAGTTGTATACCATTTGACTCTTGAGTAGTTTGCTGGAGAGAGATGTATGCAAGTGCTAGAAAGCCTTTTGATGTGCAATGCCCGCATCATTCAGCTTTCCTGCAGTAGTCCGGGCTTTCACAGCCAATGATTGGATCCTGAGCAGAGCAAAGGTTTTACTTTAACACATGGTGTGGTAGGAGGCAACAAATGTACTGACCATTCTTGTAGGATCTCATGACACTCAAAGTTGATGCTTGAAATCCAAGGCTCTTCTGCAGATCAGTGTCAAAAGCCTTCTTCTCGAGCTCTTCAGGCGTTTTTTCTTTCTTGGGTTTTGGGGTCTTTTTGGGTTGCTTTTCACCCAAACCCAAACCGCCCCAAAGATCCATATCTCCCCCATTAGAAGATGAAGCATTGGTAGTCAAAGAAGATTCAACAGCAGCACGGACAGCTTTGTTTGCTGCCACCTTTCCAGTTGCAAGAATTTGATGTCCAGTGCCTTCTTCCTCCTGTCGGATATCCTCAATTCTATCAAAGACCTTATATATCCTCTTCCGAGGGTTGTCGGGGTCCTGCACCACTGCGAGGCTTCAGTGTTTCGTGATTTGCTGACATGTGCAACTGGCTTTGCAAGATACTTAGAACTTAGAACTTCGAAGAAACTCGGACCTGTGGATGGGCGCGTCCTTTTTGACCTGAAGTGCATGGCAGATTGAAAAGCAACTTTTTAGGAATATCAAATATGTTCAATGAGGGATGAACAGATTATATGAGTTCAAAAGAAGACTTAGCACCTGGCAAGACACAACCTTATCCTGCAACCACTGCGCTTCGAACTGCTTTTCGAGCTGGTCAAGTGGTAATTCAACGTAGGTTGCTCGAGCTTTCTTCTTTGATTGCCTCACTTGGATGAAGTGTTGGAAAAGTTACGCACATGCAGCCACAATCTAAGGAATTGACTCAATGTGGAAAGCTTCTATGCTCATAGATTGCATTGATGGGTCTGTCAAGAAGCACTTGAGAAACTCGAACCTTGGCATTGTGAAAAATGAAAACGAAAGCTGTTTGTTGAAGTCTTTCCAAGGGAGAGATGACTATTATTCATTCCACGTGTCACCAGTCATGCAATTCAAAGATTAGCTAAGCTAAGAACTTAGACGCCGATGTTTTTGCAGCACCCCACTTCTCCAACAGCCCAGCTGGCAAGTCAGGCTGCTGCAAACGCCGATGGAGTGCGCCCCATTGGCGTTTTCTCTCAGCGTGAGGAATCTGGCTGGGACTGCTCAACGTCGAGATTGCTTGCCGTTGGTTTTCATTCAAAACTTTGACACGCTTAACCCTGGGGTTACTCCCATCAATGATCCCATCCAAGCTCACTGCACTTAGGGATTTCCGCCTCAGGGAAAAGCTTTTGCTAGTAGCAGGTTTCACAAAGAATAGTATCAACTCGTTTTTGTTTGCTGAGCCATGGACAGTTTAGCGCTGGAACCGGAACCTGTCATGTCAGAGATTCGAGATGAAACATGTAATCCATCAGTGATACTGTGCAATCAAAATCACAAGGCAGTATTGGTCAAGTCGCAAACTAAATAAACAAGTGCAACATGTACTTGCGAAGGAATGTGTTGGCCTGGCGATTCAACGCGTTGCTTCTTTGCAGGCGGGGTTGTAGTAGTCGAGCCTGGGGAACTGTCCTGAAATGCAAAAGGCAAACAAGCTGAAGTAAGCAAAACGAAGGAACTTAACCCACCCACCTTCTCGGCGCTCAATCCTCGCTTCGTTGATCCACCCAAGCTCTCAGAACTACCTCCAACTGGAGAGGCTTCCTCTCCAGAGTCGATCCCTCCTTGACCCTTTCCAGAGCGTTTCTTTCCACCTCCTTTCTTTCCACCTCCTTTCTTTTGCTCTGCTCCAGACTCTGTATCCCCATCCGATCCAGAGCCTTTCTTTCCACCTCCTTTCTTTCCACCTCCTTTCTTTTGCTCTGCTCCAGACTCTGTATCAACATCCTTTCCAGAGCCTTTCTTTCCAGCTCCTTTCTTTTGCTCCGCTCCAGACTCTGTATCAACATCCTTTCCAGAGCCTTTCTTTCCACCTCCTTTCTTTTGCTCCGCTCCAGATTTTGTATCAACATCCTTTCCAGAGCCTTTCTTTCCACCTCCTTTCTTTTGCTCTGCTCCAGATTTTGTATCAACATCCTTTCCAGAGCCTTCCTTCACCCTTTCCACCCTTTCCGGGGCCTTTAGCTCCAGCTTGTGATCCTGGAGAGCCCTTCTTTCCAAGTCCCTTTGCTGCTTTCCCTTTCGATCCTTGGCCTTTTAGAAGCTCGAGCTCTGAGCCATTGGAGGCACTCGAAGGAGCCATGAAAACACTAGACAAACCGCTGTCAGCACAACTCCCGCCTAAACAGGCTATGTATTAGATGAAAACGGTGTTGTCAGGACTGTGAAGGCTCTTGAATGTGTGTGTCACGTTTTGTCACGTTTTGTCACGGTTGTTCTTTTAAATTAAGCTTCAATGGTGAGATTTGTCACGTTTTGTCACGTTTTGTCACGGTTAGATTTTTGCGATTCAAATCTAGGTTTTGCTGACAGTGAAACAAAACCTATCCAAAAACAACTGCCTGGCACCATCGATCCTTTGATAAACTATGACTTACCGACAATATAAATCAAGGTTCCCAGGAAGGTGCTAGCGAATCAAATCTTCGAGGCCACTATCATCATCAGATGTTTCTTCATCTTCGAATTCCATTGCCATCTCACTTGGCGGATCAGGTGCTGCGTGATCTTTAGCATGAGCGTGGACAAGAGATCCGACCTTACAAGCTGGTGGCTACTCTGGACAGCGAGTACATGTAGGATTGTAGCTGGCAACTCGGATACAACTAGGATGGAAACTAGGATGGACTTTTGGGTTTCTCGAGGGATTTGGTATCGTCGATGTAAACAGGAGAGAAAGCTATAAGTGTTTCATGTATCTATATTTACCAATGCATTTAGTGCAAGGTCTGGGGATCAGGCTTTTAATCCAAGAAAACCAGGATAAACTTGGGTGCCCTTGAGGTCACGTCCACCGACCTTACATGATAGGGTCATTGAAAGCTTGTTCAACCCGAAATCAAAAACCTGAGGAAATACAAAGGCAACTTGAGGTAGGCACACATCTTCGTTTACCCCTCTTGTCAAAGTATTGCCGGGTGGTTTCCATCTTCAGAAAAGACCGAATCCTTGAAAGCTGAGACCTTCTTGTGGCTGAAAGCTGTCGCTGTAATTGAGGAAGCCACGGAGATGTACCAATTAGGGTCACCTGAATTTCACACAACTGTCATTCAAGGACTCATAGTATAGCACTTTGGGATACTTTGGGCATCATCGGAAAACAAATTTTATGTTCCAAGTTGCAAATTTTGGGGTTGGAGCTCCAAAAGCACCAAGGCTGATCGTGACACGATGGCAAACTTGTTGTGCAAGAAGGTTCTTAGTGGCATGGGTTCCAATTTTCAAGAATATGAGAGTTGCCACAAAGCACGTGCAAAAATGTATACATATCCGATTGTTTGTCTTCATTCCCCCAACGTTCCACTGATCATGGGAAAGTGTGTTCAACTAAATTTCTTTTGTAGGTATATAGATCATTGGAAACTTTTGGTGTCTCTAAAAAAAGCAGCAGAGACACCTTCACACATTTGTACCTCCATAAAAGTGAGGTGGTGGGATTTTCGATAACGAAATGGACACCAAACTTCACCAAGTAGGTGATCCTCAGAAAGGTGAAAGCACCGAGATTTTCAAAGATACATTCGAAACATCCTGAATGTAAGGGCCACACAAGTAACAGATTCGCCTGCACAAGCGGTTGGCTTGCTCGACGGAGGTGTAGAGGACATTTCCTGCACAAGCAGAGCTTACCAATTGCAGAGACAAACACCAGTTGGATGCCTACAGCCTGTCCTGCAGGGCGCCAGTAGCTACGGTGAGAGGATCCACGTGACCTCATGGTCAATTCAAAATCTAGGTGTGGAATCTTAAAATCTTTCCAACAAAACCATTTGCAAGAAACCAGTTCAAATGAATTTCAAACGAATACAATTCCAAAGCCAAGTGGGTGGCATAAAGATCCACGTCGAACATGGCACCGCCAGCCAGCATGTTGACCCAGGAACCAAGCGTCGAGCCTCTACAGATTTCAGGCAAACATCGCGTAAATTAGGGGATATTGGTGGAAAGGACTATTTTAGAATTGAGGCGTGAGCAAATTGAAACAATGCCATCAGACCAATGTTGGTCAGCACATCCATTCGCCGATGATCTGACACCTAAGGTAGGGTGCATTATATTGTGTTCAAATTTACTGGGCAACTCGGCAACTAACTTAAGTTTGTGGCATCGAAGTGTTCAGACGCCACACCATGGTGAAGACACCCATTGTGGAGAAGGGCCTCACCTTACAAGTGGATCGAGGGATTTTCCAAGACACATCTTTTGATTCAACTACTCAGAGCTCAATGACCTTTCGAACAGAAGACTTCATAGTATGTCCACATTGAGACCCTGACCAGCAAAGACCTCTAAGAATCCAAGGCGTTCTTCTTCAGGAACATCTCCAAAACCTTGGGAGGAAAGCTGCTTGGAATATCCGTTTGCAACTTGGGCAGTAAAGTTGAGTAACATGAAGAGAAAAAGAAGTTGTCAATCATGCAGGCAAATGTATTCTCAACCCTTTAGTTGGGACAAATCACATTAAAGGACATTTGGTAGATGCAATGTTAAAATCAACTTGGAATGACATTGAATGTGAATGGTCGCCAATTCGTTATTTTCTTTGTTGTGTCGCGACTGGGGCTTGCAAAAATACACAGCACTGAACATGTTCAGAACTTAGGACAGGGCTTGCCAGCAGCGTTGTAATCACAAACGCCAAATTGCTATATTTCATGGTGTGCAGTCTAAAGTTGGAATGAGAAACACCGTCGTATTCAGAAAGAGGCATTGTGCATTATCACAAAACGTTGTACTTCTTTACTTTAGCTGTTAGCTCTCCAAACTTGATGTGTTTTGTTCATGGCTGGGTCTTTCCCCACCAGCCTTGAGCCATTGACTTGACCTGGACGCTGACTGGAAACAACCCAAGGATCAAAGCAAGCAGAACATGTGTCGAATGTGAACTGCCATGGCTGTTTTCCTTTGATACAATGTGTCGAATGTAAACAACCATGGCAGTTCACCTTTGACACATGTATTACTTGTATTACTGGTGCGTGTGTGTGCGCAAAAGTTTCAAGGCCGCTGGACTCTTGTCAAGATTGTAATGGTGCAAAACGGTCAAAAGCAAAAGCTGATTCGGTTCGACAGCTTTCTGTACTCATGAAAAAACCCCAGGCAAACGATCTAAGGTGGTCTTCCAACCTGCACTGGGTGCCCTGCGCTCATCCCCAAAAGAAGCAACAAAGAATCAGCATATGTAAACTTTATATACAGTTGAGGGCTATCAGATGGATTCCATTTTTCAAAGCTTGCACCAACAGACAGTTCAGAGCCACCATATCATTCACCACTTCTTGATGCCATAGGATATATCTGATATCAACAGCTTTCCTAGATTCAAATATAGCGACGTCTCTTAGCTTCGGCTGTACCCATCTTCGCAATGAGTTCATCAAAGATTGAGCTGTCCTTCCACCTAAGGGCTCAAGGTAAGGCACAGAAAAAATGAATTGAGTTCACAATAATTGATCACTGGACTTGACAGGGATGGTTTGAGGCAGCAACCGTTTTTCTCGGCTCTTTTGGTTTAATCCAGGCTCGACCTCAGACAACCTTGGTTAGCAATTCTTTTCATGAACAAGTCATTGCTGGTGATTTCTTGGATTAAGAATTAAGAAACAGATTTGACTTGCAAAAGTTGAATGCTTTCACTGTGACAAACTTACACCAGCTGACCAAGTAACTTCTCCATGAAATCTCGCTTGGATGCGCTGTATGCCGAACGGGAAGACTCAGGATCGGCTTTTGCAAGTGCCTCCTTCTTCTTGGCGGCAGAGGAAGTCCGCATTGCAGGCTTCTTGGTGGGGGCAGTATGTGCCTTGGGGGTAGCAACAGCTCTTGTTGAAGCTGCGAGTAGCCGCTGTTTGTGAGGATTCAATGGACGGTGTGAATCTGCAACTACACGATCTATGATATGTTCTGGCAGCAAATGGGAAGTCTTGCAGCATCACCGACATGTGGAACTTGAATGGCATAGCTGGCCTTAGATACATTATAGATACTGTAATTGTTGTTACCATTCTTTCCAAAAAAAATCCGATCACTCTGCAAAGCGTGATATGTTTATCAAACATGCAGCCACGGTGCAGGATCTTCAACTGATCGACCTTGATATGCCACCTGGCACAGAAGATGCAAAGTTCGTGTGGGAGGAAAGATGTTTGCAATTGTTTTACACAAAAAGGTATATATTATATATACATGTTTTGCACCGAGAAAATCAAGGACTCACCTCCTCCATCCACCAAGTTGGATTTTCCCGGTCATCATCTCTTATGCGGATGTTCGCTTCCCAAACTTCCTCTTCAACCTAGCTATATCAGTGAACACAGTACTTTGAGTTCTTTGTTGCAAAATTGGTTGGGCCTCTTCGTGGGAAAGGTTGAGCCACGTCTGGTCATGGAGTGCAAGGTCTGGATTCCAGTTTTGCCTAAGTAATGCGACGATGGTTGAAAACTTTACGTTTAGCATTTGAGCGTGAGCCAAAGGATTTGAGGTACAGACGATTCCATAAGCCAGTAAGAAACATCCTCCACACTATCAGTGTTCCAGGTTGTCCACAAGTCCCAGATGTACTGGACAGTGGCCTTGACATAGTCCGGGGAATCCCTCACATAGCAATCCACGGTTTCCAAGTCTTTGGTGAAGCTGATCAACTGTTTGAGGTTAAACTCATGGAAGTCAATGGCCTGTCCACAGGCATGCGTGAAGGTGGCAAATCCAGATTTCGTAACAGGACCCCAACTTACACCATCAGATCTTGATTGACCAACCACTCCAACCCAAGCTTGGGCCTCACCAGTGTGACCACCTTCATGACCAGAGGCTGCATCCTTCGCAGCGTCACTTTGCTTTCGATTGGAGGCACGGGGCCTGCGGCGCTTTTCTTTGGTACCAATCGAAGTCTCCGTAGTCCAAGAAGCCTCCGTAGTCCAAGGCGATGACTCAGTCGATGGGCCCTTCTCAGGTTCCTCCATCTCTTCATCTCCTCCATTTTCATCATCGGGTAGATCAGGTTGTTCTGGATCATGTTCATTGTTTTCCATCCAAGACTTGTCCGGGATCTCATCATCCACTACCTCCTCTTCCTCTACCGCCTCATCATAGTAGTCTTCTGGATCATCTTCATTGTTTTCCATCCAAGACTTGTCCTGGATCTCTTCATCATCCACTACCCTCTCTTTCTCTCCCACCTCCTCTTCCTCTCCCACCTCCTCGTGATTTTCATCTTCACCATCATTCTCATCAGATCTAGGTTTCCCGCGAAGAGGTGTAGTGTCCCACCAGGGATCACCTTCGTCAGGTTGACTGTCTGGGACGTCATACTTCCCCGTGTAGTCCCCGTCAGAGTCAACATATTCAGCAGGTTGCTCCTAGCAATAGCAAACTACAAGGCGATGCTTACTGTACAGCTTGCCGTGTTTTTACTTCACACACACAACCCGTAACTGTTTTCAGCAAGAGAGAGCAAGAGAGAGAATGAGAGAATAAAAGAAAAGAGATGGAAAGATACGGACATCCCACTGAATTTTACACGTTGCACTGCACAGAACAATTAATGGATTGACTGCACATTGCAAATGCCTCGGCAGGCATCTCCGTGGCAGTGGCTGGATCTTGGCTGTCACCACCTAACTCCAACGTTGGTTCCTGGCAGTTAATTTTGAGTACTGACTCTAGGACCCAAAAGGTATCTAAACAGTTTGCAGTCATGGCAATGAATGAATAACACCAGTCCTTGACTGCCAAAGCTTCAGACGGTGACCTTATATGGGAATTTCAGGAGTGTGCAATTCCATGCATGTGCAAGAAAATAAGCAACTCCAAACATACAGTCAAAGCAAATAGTTTTCGAGAAGGAGCCACTGTAGACTGTAGACTTCTAAAATATTGAAAATATGTTCATGGAATTACATGGAAATTGCCTAACATACCTTCTAGCCAAGTTTAACTACAAGAAGAATAAACTTGGTGACGTGATGCTGCAAAAATTGAGACATGTGCGTTTTGGAAGAACATCGCCGGAAAGGTCCAGTTCCATCCGTTGCCTTGCAACACGAATGATTGACATGTTTTTTTTTACAAGAATGATCGACAGTTTGATTACACGAATGATCGGCAATTTGATTGCATCTCTCCAAGAAAAGAAATGGCTAAGGTATCAACTGGCGGCGTCGCTGCTGGAAGCTCATCAAAATGAGCCATCGCGTCCTTCATTGGGGCATGCTTTGGTGTGTTCTATTATACATTCAAGAAAGAGACTTGACTCAACCATTTCAACTTTTGGCGATGTTTCGATTCAATAGTGATCACTGCAAATTTACTAGTCAGTGGGTCCTGCTGCTGGAAGGGAAGAGTTTCCAACTCATCCATTGAACCCAGCCGGTTTCGGGAAGCTCTTTGGCACAGGCTGTGAACCAAACTACTTTGTTCCTTGAACCATGTTGACCATTCAAAACCCGGTCCTGTAGGGGGGTTTAGATTGTTGCGTGTGACCATGATCCGAATCGCTTCTTCGACTGTTTTCTTTGTCCAAAAACGTTCACGCTTGTCATAGTCATTAGGTCCTAACATTTCATCTGAAGATGATGCACGGACAATAACCCTGAAGATTTCTTTGGACTTGTTTGATCGTAAATTGGTGCACCCCACCAAAGAACCAGTCAAAGCTATTCGACGCCCTCCATCTGGTAAAACCAGGGCTTGCTCAAGGGTAGTAACTAACTTCTGAACCTTCCGAGCCCGCCGATCCTTCCAGGATGCGGTTTCCTCCCCCATTTTGGAAAACCCTACGCATCCAGGGCCTGAGCCCAAATTGCCTCAGGATTATAGCCTGTGGATCTACTATATTGCCTTTGGATCTATAGAGTCGGTCACGAATGGAAAAACAGACCGGCTGCTGCAAGTTTAAACCGTGGGAGGTGCAAATCACTTGGTGCAATATGTATTGTTTGATTTGTGAATACAGATATAAATACTTGAGAAACTAAAAAGGTGATATCCTAGATCTATATCTATGGCTGTAAAAACCAAAAACACAAAAGCGACATGATCAAACCGAGAGCTGCCCACAACGTTTCCCGAGTCGTTTCTCCTTTGTTTTGGTTTGTTGGTTTAAGGTGGTTGACATAAACTGTATTTGGTTGCACAGATCTATAGAATGTGCTTGCATGTATATATGCATGCATGTTACATGTAAAAAAACACAAAAAAGGCATGGATTGAAACCTGCTAAGGTACATAGGACAAACATTTAATATATATATATATATATACCCTTTCAATGTATATGTCCTATGTACCTTTTTTCACCCCAAAACAATTCAGAAACAAGCCAGCTTATGTTTGCACATCAGCTTGGCTGAAGCATTCCTAGCATTCCATGTGGTATATAGAGGCAGTTGTGGCTTTAAAACATGTTGACATGTGGCAAAATCTACTTAATCTGCTCATATAACTGTGCTTCCCCAGAAGAGGCAAAATTAAGCTGCAATGGTGGCCCTCCACAAACATTAAGCTGCAATGAAAGTTTAAGCTGCAATGGACACGTCTTGGGATGTAGATCTGTCTCGTTATAGGAAACTAACGGACACACTTCCAGTGACAGTGAGTCGTGAAGGACTCGAGATCGCCTCAGCAGACTTGACGTTGATACTTCTGAGATCCCTCCCAGGTGACTGTAGGTCGTACGTGATGCTCCATAGCAAGGATGAAAGCTATATGGAGCTACGTGCTGCAGCTATCAGGTTTGAAGCTCAGCAGAGGCTGTTTACCGAGTTGGGTGCCTCTATGACTGGAAGCGGTCGAGGGCATGGGGTTTTTCAGGTTCAGGAAGAGGAATTTGCTGAGGGAGAAGAATACCCTGAAGATCTTTATGTTGAAGCGGTTGGGAAAGGTGGTGCTTCGAAGTGTCATAGATGCGGGAAGGCAGGGCATATGCAGAAAGAGTGCCCTACAGATATCAGGTCAAGTGCTTCAAGTGTGGGCAAGCTGGACATATAGGGTCGAACTGTCGTAGCCCGAAGGCCAAAGCAAAGGCACTTCCGAAGGCCAAGCCTAAGGCTGGCAACAAAGGATCGCCAAGGAAGACCACCAAAGGAAAGGGTGGTGGCAAGGGTAAGAAAGGGAAGTTGAACGAGATTGGCGAAGCAGAAGAAGGTGAAGAACCGGAACAGGAGTGGGCCGAAGAAGAACAAGCAGAAGAAGAATGGCCAGAGGAGTCTGGCACTGTTTCAGGTGTTTTGATGATGCCACTGTTTGTGGGATCAGTTGAGGAAGCGAGCGATGGGTGGATGTATTGGTTGCTTGATTCTGGTGCTGCTTGCTCAGTGTTGGCTGAGCAGAACAAGGAGTGCTATAAGCGGGTTTCCCGAGGTCGTGATGTATCTGGAAGGTATTTGGCTGCGAATGGGACGCCTGTTCAGATGGGGGAGAAAGTCCTGGCATCTGTTTTGTTCGCTGTTGAACGCAGTGATGGCACTCAGGATTCTCAGGAGTTCCAGTTGGAATGCAACATTGGGCAGACCGCCCACAATATCATCAGTACCACTCAGCTCATGAAGAAAGGTTGGACTTTTGTGCATTCGAATTCAGGGAGTTTTCTTGTTCACGAACCCACAAAGACTTTTATTGGTGAAGTGCTGTATTGGGGTTCTTGCCCTTGGATACGTGTTGCCTCTGATGGTCAACAGGCAGGAGTGCCTAAGACCCGAGCCAAGAAAGCCATTCAGGCAGTTGTGTCTGGAGATGGTGTGGTTCAGGAGTCACCTGAGATGACACGGCATATCCTGAGGGGTCATTACCCTTATGATCCAAATTGCATTGAGTGTGCACAGGGTCGTGGAGTTGGGCGTTCACCAAGGCGACCGAGGCGTGAGAGGATTCTGGAAATTCAAGCGGACTTTTTCTTTTCGGGACGGGTTTCCGATAAGTATAAGTTCATTTTACTTCGACAGGTTCTTTCAGGTTTGCTTGGTACGACTGCGGTTGGGCCCAATGTCAACGTTACAGCACAGCAAATTCGTCAGATCTTGGTAGAATTTGGTGTTTCTGGATCGGATGGACCGCCGATTGACATTCGAACTGATGCTGCCACTGATGTGGGAGAGCTTCTACGTTGGTCAGCCATCAATCGGGAGTTCACACTTTCTCGAGCAGGTCCCCAGGAGCACAATGTGATTGGTTCTGCTGAACGAGGTGTGAGGGAAGTCAAGGAAGCTATCGCTGTGGTGCGGCTTGAGTTGGCAAAGCGTCAGCTGGACATCGTGGATTCGTTGGTCGGTCGGCTGGGACGGCATTTGTCGTTATGTCGTCGCTATGCACAACCTTCATGGTAAGAAGTTTGGCAAGACACCCAGAGAGTTGCTTCGTGATTCCCCAGCTTCAAAGGAGAATCCAGTTTCTGCCATGTTTTGTAGTCAAGTTTTAGCAGAAACTCCCGAGTCAGTGAAGTCAATTGGACGTTTTGTGACAGCAGCCTATCTTTGGCCTGTCCGAAATTCGTTTGCGCATTTTGTAGTTGCCAAGATTGAAGGTGAGCTCAAATATTTCCAAGCAAAGAGCCTGAAATTGGTTCTTCCGTTACATTTTCCTGATGAATTGATTCAGCGTTTCGTCGTCTCAACACACGATGGACCGCAGCGGAAAATTGAAGATTATTCAGCAGGCAAGACACCAGGTTGCAAGGCGTGTGATTCTGGGAAAGGCAAGCATTCTGTTGCCTGTCAGGCGAGGTATTCGGAGTGGCTGGAGTCGCATGATGTCTCTGCATCTGGGTCGAAGGTGGTTGTTTCTCCATCAACTGGTGATGTTGAGCCTGACTTGCTTGATGATCATCAGGAAGTTGTTGGACATGAGTACGTTCCTACGACTCCGGAAGGATCAGATGGTGAGAAGGCTGCAGTTTCTCATTGGAGCAGTCATGATCGTGAGAAGCGAAGGAGTCTTCACCTGATCCTTACTTTACCAGGAGATGTCCAGCGTGCGAGTCCGGGATGAATTCGTCACAATGCTGAGTGTCGAAAGAAGAGAGCTAGTCTTCAAGCTCAACCACCATCTTCAAGGCCCGAGGTGAGTTTGCCATCTAGTGCTCCACCTCCCGTGGTTGTGACGGATATTCCCGCAGCTGCATTACCCCCAGCGGATTCGGCCATTATGGATCAGCCGATGTTGGATGGTCCAGCAGGTCCTGATGAGGATTCAGTTGCGCCTATGGAGTTTGGGTTGGTGGATTTGTGTCAGTGTGGAGTGCTGTTCAATCCATCGAGTCTGTCAGGTTTGGATTTGATGAGCGATGTTCGATTCCATGTCGAATCCATTGCATATGATGGGAGCAAAGGTGAATGTAAGGTGATTGATTTCTGCGGAAGCGTGTGAAACTTTGGAAGTCACCTCATGTCATCTCGGATACAACTCTTGGTGAGCTTGATCCGGAAGGCACTTTCAAAGCCATGCAGAAGGAATGTGATGGGTTGACAGCCGTGAAGGCTGGTGTCATCCTTAGCGAGCAGAAGAAAGAAGAGTTCTGCAAGCTTCATGGGGTGAAGCCTATTACCTGCCGTTGGGTTACGAATGAGAAGCCAGAATCTGATGAAGGCGTTCGTGCCAGGATTGTGGTGAAGGACATTGCAAGAGGTAGTGCGACAGCGCGCTCGCTTGCAATATCCAGCCCAACGCCCAGCGTGGAGTCGCTGAGGATGGTTTTGGGTGCCCTTTATGCCATCGATGTGAGCCAGGCTTTCATGAACTCACCACTTCGTGACAAAGAACGAACCGTTCTCAGGATGCCACTTAGCATCTCGACAACATCAGGAGAGCCGATTTTCCTGGAAGCACACAAGGCACTTAACGGTTTGCGTGTGGCGAGTCTTACTTGGAGCGTGTTTTTGAAGGACATTGTATCCAAGGTTGGTTTGAAATGGCTTGCAGCACAACAGAGCCGTGTCTTTATGGTGGGGTGATTGATGGTTCCCCTACCCTGCTTTTGTGCTATGTGGATGACTTGTTGATTGCCAGTGCAACTGACAAGGCATTTCATCGAGTGTTCAAGGAGCTTTCCAAGCACGTGAAGGTCCGTGAGACTGGAAGGATTGCTTTGGGAAAGGATGGAGGAGGATCCTTAAAGTTCTTGGGTCGAGTGATTTCTCGACGCGCAGGTTCCCCATCTTTGGTGATGCAGGTTGATCCATCCTACATGGATGCAGCTTGTGAAGAGTTTGGAATCAAGGTTCCAAAGGGGGTGGTTGGTCCACCTGACATCAAGCCAAATTTGGAGGCTACGAGTGAGGAGTCACCGATTAGCCCAGAAGCCCATTCAAGGTATCGACGAGTGCTTGGTCGACTTGCGTGGTTGGCACAGACCCGCATGGACCTTCTGCACTATACCTCANGCCGAAGCCGGGGCATGAGAAGGCATTGCGTCAGGTGTTGAGGTTTGTTGCCACCGACAGTCATGTGGGGCAACATTTCCCAACTGAGGATAGACAAACGCACCTGCTGATGGGTTCACAGGTTCTTGTGTATACCGATGCCGCTTTCGCGCCTATGCGGGTTTTCGAGAGGCGATCTATCAGCGGTGCGGTCTTGATGTATCAGGCTGTTACACTCAAGTGTTTCAGCAGGCACCAAGCCGCGGTGAGTCTTAGCTCATGCGAAGCTGAACTTCACGGGATTCAGGCAGGGGTTCAGGAGGCCATTGGGCTGGCCCGAACTTTGGCCTTTGTGCTGAAGAGCCTGAACATCAGGGAAGACTTAGCACCTTTGGCAGATTTGGAAGAAGGAGAGTGTCCTCTGAACATCCAGCTCAGAACAGATTCACTTTCAGGGAAGCAGCTTTTGGAAAGCTACGACTTGCAACGACGGAGTCGCCACATAGAGATACGTCTGTGTTGGCTTCGCCGACTTCTGAATAGTTCCATTTTGGAGTTGACCTTTTGCCGAGGAGACATGAATTTGTCGGACATGTTCACAAAGTGTGTCAGTCAGGCACTTTTCCAATCCTTCAGAACCGCCCTGGGTTTTCTGTTGAATGACCTGAGATGAGATTGAGCGTCGTTATCTCGGGATCGGAAAAGCAGAAGGCGCTGGACGATGAGGAGGAGTCGGAGTCTTTGAGGGATTTGGGAGGGAAGCCTTTAGGAAAGACATCAAAGCTGACCCAAAGGGTTTTCCAGGTTTTTCAACTCAGGGAAAGTTTTCAGAGGGGACGCCGTTGCATGTTGTGTGATGATGTGATTGAGGATGATTTGTTGATTGAAGGTGAAGGTGAGGTTTGAAACAGTGTTTCTCCGTCCGCAGCCGTTGTTGGTTCAGCAGCTTCATCACTGTCAGGTGTAATCTTGACAAAAGGTGTGATGGCGTCGTCATCTGACAAGGACGAGGACAGGCGATCTGTGAGAGAAGCCAGAGAAAAAGCTATGGCGAAGGACGGGGTCAGGTTTTACCAAAAGTGCGACAGGTCGTTTGCGTTGCGACTTCTGCCGGAAGCGTGGTCACATCGCAAGGTTTTGTCCTGAAATCACTTTTCGGGTTAGCCTTACAGATTCAAGCATTCGACCTCAGAAGAAAGAAGAAAAGCCGCCACCTCAGCCAGAAGAACATGAAGAAGAAGAGGATGTGGCTATTCATCTCAAAGAGAGGCGTGAAGTCAGGCGAGAGCTGCGTCAACGTGCGCAGGAAGCTAGGAAGCTCTGGAGGAGGCTGATCGGAAGATAAAGGAAGCCAAGGGCCAGGCCCATCCAGTGACGCCTGAAGAACAGAAGGTGCTTGATCAGCAGAGGCAGGAAAGGAAGGATTTGAGTTCCTATTCCTATTATACGTCGTCAGAGGATGAGCCTAGCGAACCAGTTCGGTTGGTACCCAAGGCTGAAGTGAAGGAGGATCCCAAGGATCCATCGTCTTCTGAATCGTCATCTGATGATGATGAAGAAGGAGAGGAAGAGGAACTTGAAGCAGATCCTGATGAAGAGGCCAGAGAAGCAGTTGAGGAGAACAAGGGAGAGAATTCCGGATGTATCTGAGTTATTCGAATCGGATGCAGCCCCGATTGCATCTGGTAAGTCAACACTTGCTTCCAAGGGCGGGCCTGCTCTTGCTGAAGCGAAGGGACAGAAAGTTCCAGTGCAACTCCCCTCGACACCATCGGCTGGTACACCCAAGGCCATGACATTGGCCAGGGCGGAAACGAAAAGACTTGCCGATGACCGGAAGGAGATGAGGCGCTTAAGGGAGAAGTCCCGAGCGTTGGATCAGGCTGAGGCACAGAATGAGCGTGAGAGAAAGAGATTGCAGGGGAACTAAGGGCTCTTCGTCAAAAGCGACGTGCTGAAGATGCTGCTGCCAGTGTGGCAGAGGAGGAGAGAGCTAAGAAGAAGAAGGCTGAGGATGAAGCTGCAGCCAAGAGGAAAGCTGAAGAGGCTGAAGCTCAACGGAAAGCCGATGAGGAAGAAGCTAGGAGGATAGCTGAAGAAAAGGAAGCTCAGTTGAAAGTAGACCAAGTAGCAGAAGAACTGCAGAAGGCAATGGAGTTTGCTGATCAGTTGCAGAAGGAAGCTGAAAAGGCAGAGCGAAAGGCTCAGAAGGCAGCAACAAAGGCTGAACGGGAACCAGAGGAGTCTGACCAGAAGGCCAAGAAAGTCAGGAAGGCTGAGAAGGCTAAAGCAAAGGCCGAACTGGCGATGTCCAAGCTTAAAGCAGAGCGGGGCGCTGTGAGTAACCTGCGCTGGCATGGCAACAGAGTGGGCATGCCAAGGATTGATTTCCTTCATGATAAGCCAGAAGGTTGGAAGGAGATGTGGAATCAGCGTCTGGCTGCTTGGAAGGCCCGACATCCGGAGGCTCAGAAGAAGGAAGACAAGGAGAAGGTTAAAGGAGAACAGCCGGATGAGTCAGGTGATAAAGAGAAGAAATCGGAACCGGAACGTCCGGGTCACCGATTAGAGGCTCAGGATCCATGGAGTCGTCCCACGGTTTTTTGGAACCAGAGTTGGGATCGCATCTGCGAAATGCCCCGAAAGCAGGAGGGCGAGGGATTCGTCTTCTTTTGCGGCTCGCAGGGATGTCGTAAGACCTTCAAAACCGAATTTGCATATCTGCAACACTTATGGTCGAAATGCGACACACCGGGCCATCCAAGTAGGGAGATTGCAAAGCGCTGGTCAACTGACAAGCCTTTTGTGGCGGTCTCTGGGGGCCCAGATCATCCTGATCCTCAATGGGTTGAGAAGCAACAGAAAGAATTGAAGGAGAAGATGAGGAAGGAAATCCAGGATTATGAGGATGAAAAGTCTAAGAAGCTTCGGCGAGCTCAAGGGAAAGAGGAGGAGTCCTCGAGTACCGGGTCTGGATCGACAGATTCAGAAGATGATGACGAGGTCAGCAAGACAGCCAAGAAGGTTGGGATTGCTGTGGAGAGTTTGGGACCGGTTGGTCCGGGAGACTCTGATATCCCTGAGATACCAGATGGTGAGTCTTTGCTTGCATTCTTGGAGGACAAGAAAGCTGAGAAAGCAGCAAAGAAGGAGAAGGTGCTTGCGGAGGAGTCTGCGGCATCCAAGCGTAAGCCAGGAGTTACTGAGGCTGGTAAGCGAATGCTGGATCAGACTCTGGATGAGATTGTGGCTGACATTCAAGAGGAGGTACCACCTTCCCAGAGGAATGCTCTCTTTGGACTTCCAGAGTCACCGACCTCACCAGCGGAGGAGTCCGCACATATGGAGTCAGCGCCGACTGCGCCAACGATTCCATCTGCAGGTATCCCAATTTCTCCCAAAGGATCATGATAGCAAGTTGGAGACTTGCAAAGCTTGTGCTGGTAGAGGCCGAGCTGATCCGGACATGAATGAGGCTATCCAGGTTCTTTTAGATGCCCAGAAAGCGTCTATGGCTTCTGTGAGTCAAGAAGTTAAGGAAGAAGGTTCCCTAAAGGGGAAGGATGCAGATTCACAGGACAAGGATGACAGGCTGGGAGCTTTCACTTTTTGTGAAGGTGTTGCAACAGACCTTTGCATTGTTGAGTTATGTTGGAATAGGTTTTCTGAACTCAGTCGAGCAGCAAAGGTTCTAGGGTGTTCATACCTTGGAGTTCATGATCAGTTGGAAGTCCCGAGCACTTGCCAGCAGGTCCTGAAGACTTTGCGACTGGCGATTGCTGAAGGGAAAAAGGTAGAAGGGAAAAAGGTCGGTAGGATCTACTGTCACTGTAGTCTACCCTGTACTGGTGAATTTTTCTGATGCTAGCATTAGGGAGCGGCATCAAGCTAAGTTTTTGGAACTACTTAGCTGTTTAACGGAATATTGGGAAGGCATCCGACGAATTGACCCTCAATCTCTGTTTAGCTTCGAACTCCCTCACCAGAATCGTTATACTGGAAGCTAGCAGACATGCGGAACTTCCGTACTCAATGGGGATTTGACTTTTATGGGATTGTCTCAGGTTGTAGGACTGGACTGATGACCGACAGGGGTGTTCCCATTGGAAAGAGGTACAGAATTATTACCAACCATCAGGAGATAGCACAACGGATTCATGCTCGATTCAGTCAATGTGTTTGCACATGTGATCATGCGGCATTCAACGAAATTGATTGGCACNCGAAAGGATCAGCCACACCACTGGACCTTTTGGTTCAAAATCGTAACCACCATATACGACAGAAGTCCTTGCTCATGGGCTGTGGAGGTGGCTTCTTGCAGGAATGTGCTGGATCAAGCAGGTTGACTTAGACAGAGGAAGCCAAGAAGTTCCGCCGCCAATTGCTCAAGCAGCCGTTGGCGCTGCGGTGCCCAACGCAATACATCCAGCCGCATGGGCTCGCAGATATCGCGGGGCGGTACCTGGAAGGTCACCCTGACTCCCTACAGGTAACCCTTCCTACGAGAAAAGGTCAATCCACGTCCCGCCCTTGTGGATCAAATTTGGGTAGATTTGGTGGGACAGGGTGAAGTTAAGGTACTCACTCAAGTGCAGAAGGCTGCTGTGGTGATCCTGTGGATGGCGATGCCTGGGAATGAAGTTGCTAATACCCTCTCCACAACCTTTCCTGAAGCTGCTGGACTGGATGGCAGGCAGAAGTGGGGTTTAGTGCTCTCAAGTAGCGCCTAAGTGACACAAATGACCTATCAGATGGTCATTGGTGTTCGCTACCCTCACCTGGTGACCACCAACCCTACAGGCTGCACTTTTGGCAGATTTGTTCCCCTTCATAAAGATCTACGCGGCGGCTTCTTGCCTGTCTTCTGGGATGTACCCCGTGCCAACCTGCATGCGGTTGTGGGCGTTGGGGCAGTGGTTGGTTGGCTGCAATTCCAATTCAAGTTCTCCCGTGATGCCAAATCAAGCTTAGCAGTCCTGCATAATCAAAATGACATGGTTACCCATTTCAAGGCCAGTAGCTGGGTATCTGAAGCCCAAGGCGCTGTTGTCTCGAGGGGAGTCACAAATGACTGCTCATACAGTGATAGTTGCACAAACCAAAATTGGCTTCCTCACAGGCGGCCGAAGAGCGAGCTTTCATGACTTACCTCAGGAAGAGCAAGATATCCAGTTGGAAGAAGCCTATGGACGTGCTACGGTTGCGCTTACTAGAGCCAGGTCTCTGTGCGTCATTATGGGACCACCGGATATGAAAGGATTCCTTGGTGCGGCTACTGTCATTGGATCGCTTATGTATGGGGCTCAAGGGCCAAGCCAACTTCTATACGGGGGCTCTTTTCGGAACTCTCCATCTGATGCAGACTTTGGTCAGTTGCTGGAAAAGAGCAACTGCCTTACTTCACCCTGAGTTTGTTGCCGAGACCTTGCGAGCCTCGAGGACTCCGCAAGGTGCTCCCCTGACTGATGAGGAGAACATCCACCTCCTTGGAGCAAATTTTTGGGTACCCATTTATCAAGAGTTGCTGCGTGCGGCCTCTGGGCATAATGCCAGTGTGGATGGAGAAAGGAAGCGACCTTGCAGTGGGCTTGTGAAAATAGTGGCCAAGCAGAGGCGTGCCAAGACGCGAGCTCCTGCTGTGGACACAGCGTGTGTTTCTGATTGGATTGGAGGTTTTTGTCCAGCTGACTCTTTGATGATTTGGTTTCCTGCGCACTGGGCTCCGCAGGTGATTCGGGAATTAGAGAGCAGAGAACAAGACTTTCGCCAGAGGTTTCCGCAATGGTTTGATGAACAGTTCCCAGACAAATACCGGAAACAATACCAAGATGCCCGCGACAGTCGCACTCTTCACTTCCAAAACCGCCAATACCTTATAAGAGCCCTATCCAGCTTCTCACTGCTTCAATCCGGGTTGATTGGTTCTCCTTGCCTATGCAAAACTTTGTGGATCGGATGCCACACCTACGACAAGGATTGATCAGGGGGGTCTTTCAGACCAAAGGATCCTCGCCATGGGCTGGCAATAAGTCGCAGAGCATTCAAGTCTCCTTGTGCTTGCCCAACAAAAGAGATCTTGATACATGGTACGAGGCGGTGTTTACACTGCCGATTGCATGGCCTGATATTACCGACATTGATCCTCATTACCTCAAGAATTAAGACATCTGCTCATCAACTTCTCTCTATTCGCATGCAGATGGGGGTGTCTCACATGTGGGGAGGAATTTCGCCACAATGGCGCCTGCTAACTCATCATCTGTGGAATCTCGGACCTGGTTACCATGCTGGGCGCCTCGAGGAATTGCTTATCCTCAACCGGCCGTGTCGGCCGGGGGAAGATGTCAAGGACTCCGTGTTGCCCCAATCGTATTGGCAAGCATGGAAGAAGTGGGAAAGTACCAAGAAGGAGTTTGAAACTATGGCTACCAAGGCAGGAGTTATCTGGTTCGTTGATGAGGACGATGTGGTCAAACGCATACTGGAGGTCGTCTGTAGAGATGAGATTGCTATGGCCATCACGTACCAAGAAGCCAAAGAACATGACACATTCAAAGAAGGAAGAGCTACCAAAAGACGAAGGAAAGATGGCCTTTTTTCAAAGGCACAAAGTTCAAGCACTTGATGGGATGAGAGTAATGCATCTGAGAGTACAGCGGAACTACTTGCCGGAAGAGAAGTACTGAGAGCCGGGTCTACTCACTGAGAGCTTGTTTCACTGTTTCACTTTCTGGGGGACTACCAGTGTTTTGCTTGGTTGTTTTTGTTTGTTTGTTGTTTGGGGCGGTTTTTGTTGTTTTTGTCTGGTGTCTGGTTTTCCCCCTTTTTAGCATTTGATGCACAAGGTCGTCATTCATTCCAAGACTGTCACCATCGTCATGATGAGCGCAGCACTGGGGAATTTCGATGGCAAGAGATTGCACCAGAAAATTCAGAGACACCACCAGCGGTTGCAGATGGTCAAAATCCTTGAAAACCCCCCTGCTGGTCGGCGGAGCCGGTGCAACCCGAAGGCCCACCTCCAAACTGGAGACCTGCTCCTTGGAAACGTTTTCGGAGAGGAGGATGAACAATTATCCTGAGTCCTTCAGATGTTTTGGGAAGGGAGAAATTGGGTAAAAAAAAAAACCTGGTGCAAGCACGTTATCGCACGGATTGCCCAACTTGTGCCAAATTTACTTGACTGGCAACTGGCGGGGAAACTGGTTACTGGACGGTAGTTGCATTACATATCTACATATATATATGCTGCCTGAATCAGACAGGCTGATGATGTCATCACTTTATCCTTGAACCTATGTCTCTGATGCGGAGCTTCTTTCCGTACATATTCCCTCAGTGCAGCCTGATTTTCAAACAGGCTTCACCGGAGCCGTTACGAGGCATGGTGATGTGGTTCCATATTCGCAATGCTCTGGCGATTACACCCATTACATGATCAATGCAGTCCGATTTTCAGACGGACTCAACTTGAAGAACCGGAGCCGTTACGAGGCAGGGTGATGTTGTTTTCTCACAATTTGCTCAGGTGTTTTTGCTTACACGTACAACTACATCAATGCGATCCGGTTTTCTGATGGACTTTGCTTGCAGAACTGGTGACGCTACGAGAGAACCGCATATTACTGCCTTGGCGACTTGTACAATGTATTGGAAGGTGTCTTTGATTTCATCGTGTTCAAGGCTTTGTGAAATACTTTTTCATTTGCTCTTTTGCGATCACGCCCTCATTGTAAATGCTGGTGGTTGCCAAACTTTTGTTTCAAAGGGAAAAGCTTCATCGTGGCGACGGTTGGTTGGTGCCCCTTAAACTTTGCTTTGAGGGTCACTCGCCAAGCGTAACTGCAACGGAGTGGACATCCAATAATTTCACATGGGTTGCGTTGACTTTTCGGTACACGCAACTGCAAAAAATGCTTGTGCCTCATATGGTACTTTGTTGACAAACATGCAATTCTTTGGTGGTATACCTGGCTCTTCCTTTTGCTCTTCACTTGTGGGCAATACACGGGGGGCACAGGAAACGACATTCCTGTGTGCTAAATTTTGCTGACTTTACTGATTCTGACTGAACTACACCTTACAATTTCGCACTGTTTCTGGCTTTAGTAGCCTTTGACGAGAGGTTCACCGAAATGACATGCATATCTCCAGCTGCTTTTGTTTCATTTCTCAAACATTGAAATGAGACGCAGGTTGTACAGCGCTTTGTTTTCGCCACAACATGTGACGCACTGTTTCTTACCTATTTGCTATTCCTTACCCAAAGAGGTGCTGTGACCATGATAATCCTCACAGTACCGTGGTATCGTACTCATAGCACTGGAGCAAAAAAAAAAGAGAAAGTGTTGAGCATCTTGTGGACGATCAATTTCCTAGGGCCTGACTGAAGTGCGTGGAACAAGTTGACTCCAGGAGCATGCAGAAAACACATACATACTCACTTTGAAGAAATGTGCAGGTACCAGAAACGTGATGAAGCCAGATAACCCACCTGTTCTGACTAGACTTGAAACGCCTTCTTTAAGATGTCCTTCACAGTTCATCTTAACATATTCAGAATGATGCAGAAGGAACGGAGCGAGAGATTTTAAGGTGGTTTATGTTGTTCACGAGTTTGACTAATTGGTTCGTCTTTGTGCTTTCCAACTGAATGCAGGTCAGGAAATGTGAGAGACCACTCGATTTCAGCTTTGTTGAGGATGGTTTGGGTGTTCAGACAAACACGCGATTTCTTTTTCGTTGTTCCTCTCTCTCAGAATGCCATGGCTGACAAGGCGCGGAACTTTGACATACGTGTGCTCTTTACATCAAACAACCAGTAACTGTGGCAGCTCCAAGCAGTTTCATGTCCAAAAGACTCATGATGATACAGAAGACTCTTGCAAGACTGCCATCGTTGAGCAAATGCTTGAACCTGGTGGTGAAAAGCATACAAAACCACATCGTGCAGACGAACATTTCAGAGGAATCTGAGGTCGCTCTCCGTTTTTGCACGTCCTGCTGCATGTTTCGTGTTTCACGCGGTTTCACCAAGACCTGGGTTTGTTAAGTTGCCTGCGTTCTCCAACTTGAGATTGGCACTTGGTGTCTCGTGTTTCACCGGACATTTCGACCAAGATTTTTTGGTCTTACTACCTCAATCTCCTCGCTCTGATGCCCCAGACAAAGGCAAATGACTCCTTCTACTTCACACTGTAACTTCTACTCCACTCTCACCCCATGCCAGAACCGTTCGCTTCAGTCAGCGGATTCCAAACCGCAGATTCATCTCAGTCACCCTGTATGGGGCACCGTCTCTGATATGGATCGCACGTGTTCCTAGTCCTTGGAGTGTTTGGGGATGGACCGAGTCGAAATGAGGTCAGCGTCGCAGCCTCGTAACAAAGCTTGGTCCTTGGAGCGGTCCGAACCAATCTTCATTGGGGGAGGCTTGCCGAGCTCGTCATCGAAGTAGAAAATGTGCGTTCGTGTTTGTGTTCTTCTTAGTTGACTTGTGTGATTTCTTGGTGCATTGTTGTCGCGTACGTCGTATTCAATGGTTCACGTTTTATTGAATGGATGTAAATGTATACGCGAATTCAGATGCTCGATGAGGATGAAGTAACAACGACGACATTTTACGTAATGAGAAATAAGTGGAAATTTTGTTTGAAAAAAATCGACATTTATTTCTAAACGTAGTTGTTTTGAAAATTTCGTGTGGCTTTGTCCACAAAAATATTCCGTGTCATCGCCGGTTGTTCGTCGTTGATCGTGATTCCCATCTTTATTCTCCGGACTTTTAAGTCTCAAGGTATGGGTCGGGGGGTTTCCTCTTGCTTTGGAAATAGTCCATCCTCCCCTTTTTCCAATTGTCCCACCCGTGGATATTTCCTTTTTAGCCTAACCCACCCGTTAGTTGGCGGGATGGATTTCGACGTTTCCCCATTGCTGGAAGTAAAAAAGTGTGCGTTCATGTTTGTGTTCTTCCCAGTTGACTTGTGTGATTTCTTGGTGCATTGTTGTCGCGTACGTCGTATTCAATGGCTCACCTTTTATTATATAGATGTACATATATACGCGAATTTAGATGCGGGACAAGGACGATGTAACAACGACGACATTTTACGTAGTGAGAAATAAGTTTGTTTGTTTGTTTGTTTGTTTGTTTGTTTTGTTTTGTTTTGTTTTGTTTTGTTTGTTTGTTTGTTTTTTTTGGGAGGTGCGTTTTTTGCGACAGTTACCCATGTAATTCCCGACGGTGCGTAAATTTGGACATTTATCAGGGTTTTTTGCGACGGTAAAATGGACCGTCGCAAAAAACATGACCCAGGGCGCGTTTTTTGTGACGGTAAATGCGCGTTTTTTGCGACGGCCCTACCGACGCAGAAAACACAGTCCAAAGCGCGTTTTTTGCGACGGTAAATGCGCGTTTATTGCGACAGCCCTATAGACGCAGAATGGGTGTG
>DF241045.1:50769-91100 GCA_000507305.1 Breviolum minutum Mf 1.05b.01
TACCGATGCAAAAACATGGCCTGCCGTCGCAAAAAACATGCCCTCCCACCAGGACCGTCGCAAAAAACACCCGCCACCGTTGCAAAAAAACACCTCCCACGGGAACCGTCGCAAAAAACACGAAAACTAGCCACCGTCGCAAAAAACATGAGTTACCGACGCAAAAAACACGCAACCCTCAGTTTTTTTTGTTTTGTTTGTTTTGTTTATTAGGTCTGGTTTGGGTCGGTCTAGTTTTGTTTGTTTTGGATTTGTTCGCTTCATCTTGCACCGCGGCCAATGCTACAAAACACCATTGGCAGTTGCGTTTCTGGATTTCTGCCTTTGTGTTTCTCTTGCCGGTGCTCGAAAAAAACACTGCAAGTGTTAAGAAAATACTTCTAGGTTCAAAAATATTTGTTGGATGTTCAAAAACATTTTCTCTTGGAAATTCAAGAAACACCTCCGGGTGTGGAGAAAAACGTTAGGTCCCCCAAAAAACATTCCGGTGCTGCAAACATGTGCCGAGAAAAGAATAGGGGTTCCAAAACACCTGGTGCCGGGCGCTGAAAAAACATTGTGGATGTCGAGCAAGCACCAGATGGTGAAAAAAACATTACTTGGGCGCTGAAAAAGTCTTTGCTGCTAGAAAAACGTTTCCTTCGATGCTGAAAAAAGTCCGCAGCCTTAAAAGATGTGAGGCCGTCTCCACCCAGTGGTATGGATGTGAAACAGAAGTTTTGCATTTTTTGCAACTCAAAAGAATTGTTGGTATCGGTTGAAATATTGGCATTTGCAAAGTTTTGGAACTTGGGACTGCAATTTCTATTTTGTTGCATGGGCACTTTCAGTATTGCAGGCAGTGAGACCATACAATTGGTTGATAGAATCGCCGCCTGAAATGCAGTTTTGGCTTTTAGCTCTATTTACACTTGCCAACTAAACTTGCAGGTTGATTGTTCATGTTGGCGCTGTTGCAAATCCGGAAAAAGAAACAATCATACAACGACAGCATTCCCCAAAACTTTTATCGGAAACACAAACCATATTCCATTATTTTCTTGGCCAACGTTCCAAGGCAGGGTGATAGTGTTGGGATAGATGTCTTCTTTCGTTTTCCACCCAGACGTGTTTTTGCAGCAATGCTGGGATTTTGTCCATGAAATTGTGGCATGATGAATTCTTGTTCGTTTGCCAAATTTGGTTTCTTGCCGTGGCAGGATATGGCAGGGAGTGGCATACAGGCAAGGATTTTTCGATTTTTGTGTGTTGCGCTCGCATTTATCAAAATGGACGTAAAGACGACGCAGTCCGGCCGACTGTGGACATGTGGATCAGCTAATGATTGGCTAATGGCTTGTGGCAAAGTGACCAAAATGATGGGTTCATCATTTCATATATAAAGCTGGCAGCGGGAGTTTTGACATCGTGAGACAGCAAAGGTAGTGTTGGCAAGCGTGGCTATGGTAGCCATCTTGATTTTCATGTGGCTTGCGGCGGGTGGCCTCAGTGAAATTCTGTTGTGGATGATGTGCTGGAAAGTTCGTGCAAGTTACTGAGGTGCCCACAGAGCAGACATTGGATCTGAAATTTCCCAACGTGCGCCTTGCAAATACCTGCTTCGAAATGGAGTGAATGTGAAGCAAATTCAGGGCTTCAAAACTAAGAAGGTCAAAGGCAGGTTTCATGTCGGGTTGGTTTTTACACATCAGGGAGAGTCATTCTTTGATAGCCTCCAGATGCCTTAAGCACGTTTAGTATGGGGCAAACATGTCGAACAGAGGCCCTGTCCTATTTGTTTGGCTCAAGCTTTGCTGCGGCCTGGCCAATCCTTCTCTCTGCACGGAAACTCAGTGCCAAAGGACCAGAGTAAGAACTACAGGGACAGTTCTTGACAAACTTTTGGTTGTGGATTGCAATTGCAAACTTGAGACTGCAGAAGCACTCACATCACACTGCATTGGGCGTTAAAATTGAATCTGATTTTGGGTGAACCTGATTGAGTCTGAAATGCATGCAGAGCTGATATGTAACGAGACCTGCAACTACAGATAGTTGTTTTAAGATCTCGCCACTGAGGATGAGCGGGTCTCAGACTTAGCAAGAGCAAAATTGCATGTGATGAGCTCTCGATGTATGAGAGGAAGTGGTTGCTTATTGCTTGAATTCGAATGAGAAAACCTGAGTCCAAATTCACAACTTACATGAAACTGCATATCATGGTGTTACTTGTATAAAGTTGGAAAATTGATAACCCAGTAGGCGGGTGGACGGGTCAATGTGCGGGTTCCGGAATGGGATGGGGCAGAACCCGAGGCTGGCAGCACTTTTTGAGCAGAAGCTCACTGGATTGCATAGCAGTTTGGTTGCATCATGTGGGTCCCCACCCTACCCCCCCCGTTGTAGGTCACCCCGAAACGGTGGATTGTACCTCATTTATATCGGAGCAGCAAAGCTTTTGTTTTGGTGGGGGTAGGGAAGGATATACATGATGGCAAGAATAAGCCTCCGAGAATATTCCGTACTACAACGTAAACTATAGGTTCTGACATTTCGGGGCAAGAGTTGGAAAAGGCAGCTGGGGGGATTGTGATAACCCCCTGGTGTGTTGTGGCAGTGCCTGCTGGCGATCCCCGCTTAAGTTGAAGAACGCCCTATTTTTCTGATATTCACATGCAATGCAAAAGGATCTACAACAATGCTTAGGCTTAGTCTTTCACAATTTATCCCATCTTTTGAAGGAGGAACGTTGCGAGAAAAAAGTACTTTCTGAGTGGTGCAAACAAGTGCGATTGCTAAGGTTATTTTGGCCAAGCCAACTGCTTTTCTGCACCTGGCTCTCCAAAACATCTTTCGGTGAGGCCCGGCGCACTGTTTACGAAGTGTTAAGCAAATTGAGTGGAACAACTGGGTCACCTGATTCCCTTGACTCTGGGCAGATAAGCAGTAGTCAGTGGCAGTGGGGCTTGTCTTTCTGGCCCTGTTCGGATACTTCTCGTATGAAGAGAATGATAAGAGTGCAATCCATCTGTTCTTAGAGAGCCTAAAAGGAAACTTATGATGACTCCTTCCACTGCCCCATGCAGGTTCTTTTGTTAGTTGCGCCTATCTTCTTGTAATGGTTTCCAAGCTCTATGAGTCTTTCATATTCTACGGTTTGAATCTTCTTTGCTCTCAGTCCTGAAAGAGTGGTTTGAGAAGAAGGTCTGTCAAGGAGGATACGGTAGACTGTTGGATAAGTTTCTCCTTGTCATTACCCGATTTCAGCTCCTCGCCAGCACTGCCTTTGGGGCCACTGTGGCTTCCTCCTCGTTAACCGACAGCTACGAAGAAGAACTTAGCCCGGGCACTCGGGAACGAGGCTGCCGATTTCTTGTGTTGCTGAAAGCCGGATCTTGAACACTCATGGGACCCTGGGTCAATGTGCAGTTATTGTGGTCTTTGCGCTGAAAGATAGATATTCTCGCTCCCGCAGAACCTACCTTGGAGTGCTGTGGCTGTTCTAGATGTATCGTTTGATAAGATTCAATTGCAGTTCCGTAGATATACTAATTCAAAATTTCAGGAATTCTATGCTTGACCATACTCTGTTGGAGTACAGTAAATCTTGCGCGAATAGATCACATCTAAGTTTGTCAGATTTTGCCAACATGAGCCAAAGGGTTGCATTGTTGCTTTGTTTGATTTGTTGAGTTTTTTTGTCCTTTTTTGATTTCTTTTGAGTGTTTGGGTCCTTTGTTGAAAATAACCTAAAGTGACACCGTGAGAGAAGTGCGCCTTCTACAAGGGAAGACCATTTTTTAGACTCTATATAAGTTGAAGGCAAGGAGGTTCCTTCCAGGATAGTGGCGACAACACTGTATACACATGCATAGGATACCCCCTAAAAGTTACAGTAGGACCAATTTCAAGGCCAAAAAGTAGTGACACAATACTGTAAATGGCATTCAAGAGTGACAATCTGTGGGTTCTGGAGGGGGTACCATGTAAGTTCATTTCCTGCCACACCATTTGTCATGAGGCACAGCAGTGCTGCGAAATGACTTGACGATGCCCACCACAGTGCCAAAAGTGCCAAAAGAGGATGCTACTCTAGGGACAAATGTGACTGTGTCGGAGGCCTTGGAAAGTAACACCACTGAGGGACTGAAACTGTGCTGTTCCATGTTGCAAGGTCTTCTGCTCCAAGAACTAAACTTGCGAGGAGTGACACGATGGAGGCTGGAACACAGATGACTTTGTAGTGACCCGTTTTGCTTCGCTTCTTTAGTGTCACATGCTGACAAACTATACTCCCTATTTGTTGCACGCAATGATCAGAGTTGCTTTGACGATTGTCCGAATGATCCATACAGCAGCCTTCAAGTCTTTCGCGTGTTGGAACAAGTTTAGGCATCCTCAAAGAGCCTCACTCTGGCAAACCTCGGAAAGTTTGAACCACTGAGCAACTCGGAGAAAAAGAACCAAAAGGATGGTGATTTCATGAGAAGGTGTTTGTTGTACCAAGTCGCAGAAGACAGGGGAACACCTTTTTTCAACGAGCAAGGACACTTCCACAGGAAAAAGTCGTAGCACAATTTTATTCCAAAGTCCATCTCGCACACGTTGGAATCAGCATGGCCGTGACCAGAGAGGTTGAAGGTATTTAGCAAGTTGAACATATTTCGAGTCCAGTAGGAATCAATGAGGCACTCTGAAGGATGAGTTCAAGTCCGAAGCTGAGCTTGAACCCTTTGTAAGTTGAATTTGATTTTTCATCGGTTTTCTTTGTCAATTATGTTTCGCAATTTTTGAGGGCGACAGCCGCCTCTTCATGTGCAAATAGTATCAAATATGTGTCAAATATGTGCAGAGCCGAAACTCTGTATATTGTCGGACGAGTCTTCCAAAAGCTTAAAATCACATTGCTGCAGGTTCAACAAGAGTTTTGGTGAAAAGGTGGATGGTCTCATTGAGCATCAGTCTGGTCCTTGGGATCTCGGACCGTGTATAACTTATAAAGGCCACGCGGGGGTCTTGGCATATCAGGATGATATATGATTGAATGATCGGTGTAGAAAAAACACTACAAGCTTTTGCCACACATCAAACACAAATAGAAATCATGTAAACTTGTTTTCAGCTTCTTTGCAGAGGATTGTGCTAGACCAATTTCCGAGCAGACAAACCAGGAAGACAGCGAAGCATTCCAAGGGCACCGAATTGGTTCTCCAGTTGCCCGGTTTTGGCATGCAGGTATAAAGGCTGGAGGAGAGTGCGAGGAGATGGCAATTGTCGTGCCCTCGGAACATTGCACTTATTGTTGCACCATTTCTGAAATGTCAGAGAGCAGTCGTCTTACAAGGTGGAAGTCAGGGTTGAATTGAAACTAGCTTGCAGATTCCTCCGGTGTAGCCTTTGAGATGAGCGAACATTTAGCACTGGAAATGGGTAGCTGTTCAGCGCCTTTGGATTTTAAGAAGACCAAACTCACTGACCCAAAAGACCAGAGAATTCAAGGCTTCTATCGTGCTGTGAGCTTCAGCTTGTTGGAACAAATTGCACGGGGTCCTGGTTGCAATGCTTCTGATTGAGCACTCTTTCATTGGAATTCCTTTTTTCCCATACCTCAGCACCCAGATCACTGCAATGAGCATGGAGTAGAGTAGACATTCTGTCAATATTCTTCGACTTCAGTGTTTTTTAACAGGATTGCTTTGCCCCCGCTTAGACAGAAGCAGAATCTCAAGCTGTATGTATATATATATATGTACTGTTTTGCATTTCGATTTTTACGAGTTCTTATTTTGGAGCAGGTGAGATCATCAGCTAGATGCTCCCCAAGCCATGCTGGTCTCTCTCAAGCGACTTCGTGTCTTCACTGAGATTTCAGCTCCTGAAAACAAGCGGCAAGCTGCAGCTCTTGAATTGGTCAGATACTGAGCTTCCAACCTTTTTCAGGTCATCAAGGTTCCCATGTTACAGAAATCGTTGAATCTCTTGGCATGCTCCAACCACAGCAGCCCATTGTTTCAGCCAGGTTGCCAAGTTTAAGGACCTTAGCTTCGAGGAGCCCAGATTTTGCACTGTGGAAAGGTGAGAGCAACTGGGCTCCGCATGGCCCTTTCCCTCCTTAGCACCGTGCTTTTCGACAGGAAAAAGTGGAAGAAGAAGGTCACCAACAGCTGGCCAAGAGCCTCAGCTTCTTGCAGGTCCTGTAGGATCTCAGGATCGCACTCCTGGCCTTTGGAACAATGATCAATTGCTACAGCTTCCAAGTGAACTTTAAGGCTTTAAAGCATGGTTTCCAGTGCAAGTAGGTTTAGTATACACGTCCTTTTGCGCGTGGAGCGTTAAAGAAATCATATCACATATAAACCCGCAACACCGAATTCGCAGGCACGCTTCCTGCGGTTTTCTGCAATTTTTGCTTCGCTTTTTTGGACATTTTTGCGGCTTCGGCTGATCTTGCACACATGCCCCCACATCGGACACAGAATGGACTGCTTCTGCACAGCCTGAACACATGTCCTCACTTGCGAAGTGTTCGTGTTCAACGTGCTACCTAAATGAAGGTTTTGTCACAGCCGGTGGATTTGTTGATTCTCCATGGATGTTCTGGACTGCTTACGGTGCTAAATGGCTTGAAGAAGTCTTGTCTTGCTAGTTGAGCCAATATGCTTCCAATCCTGTTTGCATTGGAAGAAAGGTCTTACAGTATATAATGCTGGAAAATGAAAAAAGGGGATAAAGCCGCGTATTGTCGTCGCGGCGAACGTTTTGTGCTGCGCGCATTTTTTGATCATTTACAGTAATTGTACGATAAACTTGTGATTTATACATATTAATTTAACCGCGATAGATCAATGGTGTGAGTCCTCGAAGTGGTACATTTTGCTGTTGGGGAATTCATCCAGTGATCTTTGTTGGTGAGGTTGCGAAAGTATCTGGATTGGCCAATGGACTTTCGTGGCAGGACGCTTTCATGCAAAACGGTGCTAAATGGAAAGAATCGTTTTGGTAGGATCAAACTGATCAATTGTGCACCCATAAGCTATTGAAAATATACACATATCTAGATTAGCTTCTTTTGCCCACAAGTTACACAACATTCATGTTCTACAAAGTTCCTTTTTTTGATGGAAACTCCCATGAAATACATGTGAAAACTTGTCTTGCGAGCCCAGCCAGTGCAGGATGGAACAGGTGGCGTTGATCTTCTGGCTATGAACCCCAATCCGGGTCACATTGATTGAAACACATTTTCTTGGAGGCTTATGAAGGATGTGGATCCCAAAACACATCACAGTCCCGACTGACGTTATTTGCATAAAGAAGTAATGCTGGGCGCCAAGGCAAGCTTCGAAGACACATCTCCAGAGGGAGTTGCTGGTAGCCCCAGAGAAAAAATCACCATGGATTATATTCATGCCTCACATGTTGCAAGCTCGTGGTGAGCAGATTTGTCATCAGATTTTCGAAGTTCTACAAACAAACCAATTTCGATTTGTCACTCTTGTTGCGTACCAAGGACCAGGCCTGTATTCGTGCCATTCGCAGACTTACTGCGAAGTCAGGGCTGCCTAGAATTTCTACTCGCATTTGAGGGACTCGGTTGTAAATCAGCTTGCTGAATGGCCAGGTGCATCATTGATCGAGCTGATGACTGGACGTTGTGTGGTGGCATTTCATTTCGTACCCTCTGCGAAGTTCAAGGCTGCTCTTGCCAAGTTGAATTCCTGTTTTGCAGAGGTGCTCTGAAATTGAAACTGCATTTTGTTGGCCCTGTCTTTGCCTGTTGGTATAGCTCCTCACCCGGCCACAAAGATGTCCGTTCTCACGCCAAAATCTGATTTTGGGATCAGTACTAGCCGTCAAGAGTTCTGTTTTTGGCTATCACAGATGAACGATGAACGATTCAGAAATTTCATACTGAAGGTGTGAGTTGCTGGTGTTATTCAATACTTTTCCATGTCTTTTCAACCTGAAGCTTCAGCAAAAAACCCACAGCTTCTGTCGAGGCCTGGGATCGCCCGAAGATTTCTGCAATAAGGTGCCGAATTTTTCCCCTCAGATGAATCGAATCTCTTTTTGCACCAGTCTTTGAAATCTGCATATCACGGGACCCATGATTTGCAAAGACTAGCTGCGACAGCAGATTCTCGAAAACTGACAGCAAAAAAAATCAGAGCTCCTGAGTTTGCAGGTGGTTTTGCCCATGGGTGTTGAAGCGGAATCAGCCAGAGACCTTAGAAGAAATCCAACAATCCAGCAGCTAGCAAAGGTCAGAGGCAATATGCAAAGACCAGCAACTCCGGTTGGACAATTTCTAGGTGGTGGTTTCAAATGTTTTTTATTTTCACCCCTAGTTGGGGAAATGATCCAATTTGACTTATATTTTTCAAACGGCTTGAAACCACCAACTAGAATTTAGCCTCTAGATTTCTTCATATCAAAATCTCCCCAGATCCGAATCTTCCAATACACCTTGACAGGTGGTCATGAATGCCTTGGTGTGTGCCTTGGATGTTGGCCTCAAGCTTGCGCTGCTTGATAGGAGAACTTGTGGGGGGACAGCTCTTGAGCCCAAAAATCCATTTTTGTGAAGGTCAATACTTGGGGCCAGCTTTATTGGGAGATCTCACTAGCAATAAAGAACTGGCAGTTTTGACTGAAGTTCAAAGGTGGTTCCCAAAAAAATCCAATCCTATGACTAAATGACCTGAAGGAGTGAGCAGTCCGGCCTGGTCTTCGAAGAATATGAGCCTCCTGCAGAAGGACTTTTTGTTTGTCTCCCAGTGGATCAAACAGCCTGGAGTAACATCAAACTTTCATGAAGATTCGGGAGTTCTTTTCTTGATGGGTACAGGTGGGAAACACCAATGGTTCTCTTTTCAATGCGTTGCAGTGAGTCTTTCATCATTACTAGCGGATTAGAATTAGTTTGGTTCTTGGGCGAGTTCAAGGGTGCAGGGCATATTGTTTACACTTGGTGGATCACCTCGATTGGAAGTTTAAATTTTCGAGAGGAACCGAGCACTTCACAGTGCATGTGCAGCTGCGGTCTGGACTTCAGATGAGTCTCACGAGTGAAGCTAAGACGTATTGGGTTTTTGTCTATTGAGTCTTGCTGGTGTAAAAAGGGTTTCTGGTGTAAAAGGCCTGTGCTGTGTATAAATAAGTTCTGGTGCAAAAGGCGTGTGGTGTTGTGGGCTTCTGGTGCAAGAACTGTTTGGTGTAAAATGCTTCTGCTGTAAAACCAATTCAGTGTAAAATGCGTCTGGTGTAAAAGGCCTTGGGTCCCAAATGCTTTTGTTTCTGGTGTAGCAGTATTCTTGGTGTTGGGCTAATCTATGTGTTGCGGTGATCGGACGAATTGGTGTGTATGAGAAGAATGACGAGCTGTAGCAGCAGTCGGGAATTCTTAGTGGGTTGCGCCAACCTACCATTTATATAGGGCAGCATTCCCTATCACTTTCCGCAAGAAGTGATAAAGACTGCGGTCTTGATTCGCCAAGCAGTATCTTTTTGAGAGCATGGCAGCTCTTTCTTCCCTTGATACGCGCAACCGCCTGACTCTGATTCATTTGTCTGAGACCGGGGCACTATGATCTTCTTTACGTGGAGCATGTGAATGAGATCACTCGGAGGTGGGACAAGATGTGATGCAGTTGCATGCATCGCACAGGCGTAGCTTCAACATGAGTACGCAGCATGTCTTTTGATGGCTTTTCGCAACTTTGTTTTACATGTGGCATGTGGGTCTTTTTTGAAATCCAAGAAACACCCGAGTTTCAATGGCAACAATGCTCTTGAGTCTTGAGCACTTCTTTAAGAGAAAACCAGCAGATTTTAGATAGGCGTGCGACTATCGATGGTTCTGGTGGCTATGCGCATGGTCGGAAGCTTAATTCGGATGTTTTAGACTTCGCTACCAGGATGTGATCTCCAAATGGCTGTGGCATTTTGAAGATCAAACCCTCCCACTGAAAGGATTTGCTTCCAGCTCTTCAGCTGTCGGTAGCCTCAGGGTTTTTTCGGAGAGGTCCCAAAACGTCCACATTGCAAGTGACATGACACAATGGGTGTGGGGAGCTTTAAGAAGCCTGCAAGTGTGCGCCATTTTCCATCATTTTCCTTTGACCCGTGGGCAATATGGATTTGGGATTAGTTGGTCGATACCGCATGGTCCAACATAGTCTCCTGCTTGTTGACCAGTGGATGCCAATCTGCCAAAGGCACAAAGTGCTGCACACACCTTGGAGACCTTGGAGCCTTTTCGACTGTGAAAGTGAAGGCTCTGTAAAAGATTCGAGTGGGATGTCACAATGTGAGAAAATGTCGTAAATTGGGTAGCTGCTGAACAAGTCTAAGAGGGTTGCCTCCAATAGCTAGATTGGAAACTTGGAGTGTAATATGAACTTGAGCTGAAAGCCTTTGAACTTTTTGAACAGTTGGCATCGATGGTTGGCAGCAAAAGAAGTCGCATGTTCATTTTGCCTAAGACTGAAACCTTGTGACGCAGGTGCGAAAAGCACTTTCGGTCGGAAAAATTGGGTCTGAAAGTTTCACACCTGATCATAGCATTCGCAGGCCTTCAAGAATGTTTGCCCGCGTCAAGGCCCAAAGGAAGCCTATCTTTGCCAGCTGTTTCAAAGTGCCCTCAATAGACCGGCTGGGCCAAGTTTTCCAAATTTTGGTGAACAAAAGGCCCCCTTGAAACTTGAAACACACCCTCAGCTCCTAGGGTCACGCAACCGATTGGATGGCAAAACCAAAAACTATTCCGGAGTGGCGCTGTGATACGTCTTCAATTAAATAGAACCAGCATGGATCAAAGTTTTCGTCATTTGAAACAGCTGCCTTCAGCCGATTTGTGGGCCGGCGGCGTTTAGTCGGCCATATTTTTGGTCGGCACGCAAAATGCCTTTTCAATTGGCAAAGGCACATGACGTTGAGGTAGCCATTGGATTCATGAGTTTTGAAGAAGTTTGTGAGTTTTGTCCGTTTCCTTCCAGCAAGCAAAAGCAATTCGGTGTGATCCTCTTTGAAAGATACAATCCCTTGCTTCCACAGCGACTGCCCGGCGCACCGAATTCGGGCACTTGAGATGGCTCTCTAAAGACAAAGGATCATTGAGCCTGGAGTTGGACTTTTTGTTGCCATTGTTCAATCCTCAAAGACATGAATTCACATTCACCAGAACTACCCAAGATTGAAAGATATTCCAGGTTTTTGGCACGTTTAAGTCAGATCCCAGCATTTTGGAAGATGTTTTCGTTTCAGCACAAAGGCCTCAGAACCCCTTCGCAGGTGGTGATCCTTCGGGGCCTTGGCACCATTGACCTCGATCCGTATGAGGGCCAAGAGTTGACTTGGCCACTTCACACCAGATTGGCAGATTGGCCAATTGGCATTCCAAGGATCTCCTTCGACAACAATACTTTGCCGGTCATTCCTTCTGCAGAGGCGCCATTGGAAAAATCTAGTAGGCATTGCAATTCATAAGATGTGTTTCCAAGAATTCCGAAGTGTAAAGCCGTTCCTTCACCATGCAGACAAAATCCTTCCATGGAAAGACTCTGTGTCATTTCTGTAGAGCGCGATGTGCATGGATTCCCACATTTTACCTGGATGAATCTGTGAAGGCAAGTCAGTTCAATGGCTTCTACCAGCCTAAATCCCAGGATGTTGAGATCAAGAATCAAAACCACATCTATTTGGCCGTTTTGAATTTCCTGGTATCAGAGTCTTAGTTAATCAAAAAACACACACCTTTGTGAGACTGGTTCATCTAAACAATTCAGATCCCACCCAATGCTGGGTATGAGGTTTGAGCCCCTGTTCTACCACAAGAGCTTTGACCGTTTTGTTCCTTGGGAACAGCGGGAGAAGACAATGGTTTTCAGTTGCACCATGGGCTGCAGTGCCCACAATCTCACTGCCAAAGAGGCAAGATATCATCGCAGCGTTGCGATATGTTGTGTGTCAAAACGATTAGATCCAAGTCTGTCACCCTGAACAGGTCAAGCTAGCTCTAGTGCACGCGTCACTGGATGGAAAGAGATATAGCTGGTCCGGCCTTTAGACTCTAGACTGTAGACAAGAGGAGCGCAGGGCCGAAGTTTTTGTCTGAATCAAACTTGCACATTCTGTTGGATTTCATACTACTTGCCAGCACATTCGTAACCAGCCAAGAGTCTCAAGTAAGTGCACCTTGAACTGTTTTTTTGTGCGAAAAAAATGAGGTACCTAACTGAGTTTAGAGATGAGGATGCCAACAGTCCCATCATTTACGCAAGGACGAAGTCCGGGGGCTCAGATTTTTCATCCCCACCCAACACCCAACCTTCGGCGGAACGAGTCGCCGGCGGTTTCGTTTCCGAGGCTTCGGAAGTCTCCTACGTACCGGGTGCCGTGGCTCACCGTGACGCCTGGAGGTGAAATCAAGCCAAAGGATTTGGAGGAGCCATTTGGGTAGCCATTTTGGATTTCCCCCCGCCCCCCTTTTTTTCAATTTTTATATATTGTTTTGATTTATTGATGAGTCTTCAGGCCAAACAGCTTGGTTTTTTGGTTCCAGTACGTGTCTACCTAAACACTTCCGTCTCCGTTTGTCTCGCTTTGTTTGCATTTAATTTTCCAAGTTGTTTGTCTTGGTGGCTGTTGGTTTGCCCTGGTCCCATGTCTTTTTTCATTTGCGACCGTTTTGGGGATTCTCATCTAAACAAACCTTCCAAAATTCAATACCTGTCAATACCTGTCATACCTTTTGCTGGGACTTTTCCTGGTACTGACTGGGTCATTTTGGATTGATTTGCAGGATGTTCATATTATCACTGCCTGGGATGCCTTGCGATTTGATACACCTTTGAAGTGGGGCGTCACCGTCGTGGGTCTCAACTTCCCCAGTTGCAGAGACTGAAGCCGTCGGTCAGCCTGTGAAGATGAGCCATGTTTTCACATACCTCAAAGTACTGTCATTTTGTAGAGAAAACAAGGATGCTGAAGTAAGAAATTATGTTCCCAAAGGCCCTTTGCCTGCCACTTGTTGAGGTTGCCATCATCGGAGCCATTGTCTTCTGGTGCAAAACGACACTTGGAGCTTAAAGATAATGACGAGATGGTCTGGTTGCACAATTTTTTACAATTGGCTGATTGGAATATACCTAAACTTTGTTTGTTGTTTGGTGGTATTATATATATATATATAAATGATTATTTTGTATCGAATCACATTATATTCATATTCTTTGTTGTTTGTGTTCTTGCTTGGATTGTGTGATCTCCTTTCAGCTTTGAGTGCTCAGGAAGGAGAAGGATGACTGACGTTGCCCTAGCATTTGCAGAATCCGATGTGCAGCATTTCTTTGTGCATATCGGTCACAGCATGACAATAGCTTGCTGACTCCTGCTTACATTGAGCAAGTACAACAATCAGCTTGAAGGCTTTCAGTATACAGCAATACATACTTAATCATCGCGGATACAAGGATCGATCAGTCGATCAGTCGATCAGAACCACTGGGCTCCATCCAAATTTTAAGCTGAGACCTGCTTGGACTGTGGTCTTGCTAGGATGTGAGTGCTGGAGGACTCTGGGCGGTTGAGAAAAAAAATCTCACAGAACTGCAGAAGGTGTTCAGTGTTGCACTTTGAATTGGCTTCACACTTGCAACTTTGAGCTCTTTGCTTGATCAAGAGAGCCTATCAGCCTTCAAGTCAGTGAGAGTGTGAGGTCTTTCGACTATTTATCCAATTTAAGTCCAACCAGTTTAAAAGCGACAATAACACTAGCCACAACAATGGGTACCCAATGGACGTTCACATTGTTTTGCATGATCTCAATCAGCCTTAATCAGCCTTTGGTCCTTGATTTTTGACAGTAGTTGCTCCTTTTATCATTTGTGTGGCGCGATGCAGATGGTTGGCGAGAACATTTGGGATTGCGTATCCCTGCGTTTGTGGGACTTCTTGGAGGTTCGGGTCCCAAAAGCCCTTGCTGATGGCACTCGTGGTTTGGTTCATTTTCCGGGTGGTTGTGTCTTGTTTGGTGTAGTTTTAGGATGTTTTAGTTGTCACTTGATGCCGGTTTGTCCTGAAAATGATGAACATGGCAAATTTGCAACGCTCTTGGAAGACACCGTTTGCGCTTGCGGTTGCAAGGCACCAGAAGATCTCCGTGTACGCCCGGTTTGTCGCTCACTGGAGGCAAGCCTGTCAAACATTGCAGAGGAGTAAGGAGTTTGAGGTGAATGGGCCAAGAGACAGAACAGAGTATCAAGGTGCTTAAAACTCTCCGTTACTCTAGTCATGTACATACTGTACTCGTTTTCGACACCATCTCAAAGCTGGAAACTGGCGTCCGATTTGCATTGCCTAGTGGTCAAGTCAAGCACTTGGAAAACGTCCAAATCGGAGTCCCATCTCGAGTTTAAACGGGGACGAAAATGCAAAAATCCTCCGTTTCGAGTTTGGATTTTGCGATGATGGCGCAGTTTGGATTTGTCATAAGATATACCAGACTACGGCAGATATATGTAAGCATGTATGCTTACATGACACATAAGACATATGAGCCACCGAAAATACATTCAATGCCCTTATCCACAAGTCAGTCTGACATCTGTTGTTGATATGGAAGTTCTAAAGTCTTTTTTCTTAGTTTTTTTGAACACAAGGCAGGGTGGTATCCCTGCAAAGATGCGAGTGCACTTGATCCTACCATGACTCAAAAACAGTCCTCTGAATGAACATTAAGGAACAGTGACGGCAAACAATAGTTTCTAGGTTCCTCTCCAAAAATGACAGCAGATTGAGATGTCAAAATCATTTCCTCCACGACTCCATGATCCAGGCTTTACCTTCATGGCTGGATAGTGAGAGGGGTGGAAGTGCTTTGCAAGTTCCGCATTTGGCACTGAGTATGGCTATCTTACCCTGGGCGTTGCCTGGCACTTTACAGAACATTTCCATGATTCTGTTCCAGTTCCGATGCTGTCGTGATCTAGTTTGGCCACAAGCCTGCTAGCCCAATCTAATCACATGACTGTTCTGACAGAAAAGACATGTGGCTTGATCTCTATTTCAAGCCGCTTCATACGCAATAGACTCGACCATTGGTACGAAAGCTGAGGCAGAAACATGTTTGTCTGGGGCCCTGGGGCTCTTGCACAGTGAATGATTTGCTTCGTTGATTGGATCAGCTGAAGCTGAACAGAATGGGTACCAAGGCCTTTCTTCATTGGAGTCCCTTCGGCTGTTTGCAAGAACCGATGATCAGGCAGGAGCTTTATTGCTGGAAACAAATTTGTTGAGAGAACGGCGCAAAAATCAAGTCTGATGGTTGATTGATGCTACTGTGTGGATTGTCTCAGGTTGAAAGCAACGCTGAAGGTTCGCTACACATGATCTCTCCCAAGCACTTTTTAGACCGAATCAGCTTGATGCTGACGATTTCTCAAGTTGGTAAGACTGGATACGGAAGCTTTGGTAAGCATCAGTCACCCCCCCCATGCTTTCACTGGATGTCTGCATCTTTGGTTCGTTTGCACCTTTGCCCCTTTGCCAGGTCTTTTCTCCGAGGTCCTTTGCTGGTTTGCGAAGGAAGGTGGTGAGAGTTGGGTGCGATGGCTACTGGTCTGCATCCCCGAAGATGGCCGACTGAGAGCAGGAGAAGGTCAGTGTCAAGGTCCTGCTGCTGGTAAAGCCCTGCTGGCAGCTGCTGGGTCTGGACAAGTGCCAGTGCTACAATGCCTGTTGGAGGCTTGGATGTCACTGTCTAAAGTCTAAAGATATCTCACCTGTTGAGGGAAATTCACTTACGCTGCGCGTTTGTGTCCGGGCAGGCTTCGGCGGATGTGAAAACATCTGATGAGACATTTGGCCCGCAAATGAGGGATTATATCTTTTGCTCAATCGTCCTCACGTGCAAACCGGCTTTTGTCATTTCCATCTAGCTCTTCATGAGCTGATATCTCATGGTCTGACATGATACTAAACACTAGATACTACTGTGAAGCCGGAAGTGTCGCTGTTCAGAAAGCTCTTACTGTTATGTTTCTTTGCTCATCTGAAGGTTGAGTCGCAAAGAAGCATCCCCGTTTTTCCCAGCGAAAGGATCTAGTTTTTCTTGACGTCCTTACTCCCGTGATTCAGTGATGCAAGGAATGATTGCACTGCGCTCCATTGGGCTGCTGACCAGGGACATGCTGAGGCATGTGAGTTGCTGTTGAAGTTTGGTGCACAAGTGGATGATGAAGATGATGATGCCAGGGGACTCAGACAGGTTTGGTCAGATGTTAAGCGAAAGTTACATCGAAAGTCTCAGGCCTGGACGCCTTTGTGCTTGGCGGCAGAGGAGAGATATGAGGGTGTTTCCGAAAATAATGGTACCCCCAAAACACCCCAAAATGATCATTTTTAGCAGCAAAACCCATGGTTGTTGGGTACCACCATTTTAGGAAACACCCATGAAGAGGTCTTGTTCAATTTACATCTCGCTTCAATTTTCACCATTCGTATTCTGGGTGTTTGGGATGACAGCATTCGATGTTTATGCTTAACCGATGCTTTGCACAGGAGGGCCATTTGAAGACATGCGAGGTGTTGCTCTCTTTTGGAGCAACAGCTTCTCAGCAAGTCAAGTGGGGGGATGTTTGGCCACAAAGCTTGGCTCGATCCGTAATGGCCAAGTGCTCGCCATGTATATGATTGAAGGACGACAATTAATAGAATAGCCTAAGTGACGAACGGAATTCGATGGACACTTTCCTTCATGGAACTCATGAAAGCAACTCAATGGGCTAATTCACATTGCATACTCAGAAAATGATACCGAGAAAGGATCCCGACTTCGCGAAACTTGGATTCTCTGAGAACGAGGTGAGCATTCCAGATGAAGACTTGCGATCTCCTTTGTGGTGGGCTGCATGGCGGCTGGTCTGAGTTAGAGAGAGTTAGTTATGTAGTCACTGTACCAGTTTCCCGGAAGACACTTGTGCTGCTGAGGCGAAAACATGATGCTTTGGTGGAGTTGCTTTTGAGACATCGTATCTCACTTATCTCTTTCCCAAAAATATTTGTGTGAGCCAAAGGGAATTCATCCCTTTCAATCTGGAAACATTTGGAGCAAGATTAGCGGGCCATCTCCTTTCCTCGTTTTTCAGGTGCAGATGTGAATCAGACTGATCGTTGGGGTGTGTCACCGCGGACAATCTTGAATGTGCATGCCTTGGTTATGATGTTTTGTTGAAAAATAGGGTGTGATTTTTCAGAGACATGTTGACATGTTGCATCAACTTGTGTCCAAGTTGCACTGCCAGCAACCGTGAACTGTTTGCTGGGTTTACTGGGTGCCGAAATATCTGAGGATTCAGCTCCAATTGCCTCTTAGTTGCAACTGTGATCAGAGAAAGGGTCCTTACTCATGAATCTGCAGTGCCACACAAGTCATTAAAGATATCAAAAAATGACATCACAGCAGTTCTTAAGCTTGAATAATCTGTATTGAGTCTAGTGGAGAAGAAGTCCTCGAGTTCCCTCGTCAGGCGAGAAGATGCCCTGAGCACTTGTGAAAGCAAAAGAACTGGCTGTGTGTGCGAGCACGAGAAGCGTCCTCAACGACAGGCAGCTGATGGTGCAGCGGTGTTTTTTGTTTTCCGGGATGGGTAGCCGGAGGTGAACAAAAAGGTGAATCAAAGGGATGGTTCCAGTTGGCTCGACATGGTTGTGGCAAAGATGCTCAAAGAAGTCTTCTCTTTAAGTGATTTTGAAGATGAGGAAAGCCTAGCTACCAGACTTTTGGAGGATTCTCAGATCCATCGAATGGCTTCCAAACTCATACAACTGTTTGGCATGGATTGTTCACCAGCACAGTGGGCAGGTGCTGAAAAGTGACAGGAACCCGCAAGTTGGCAACGATGGCAACAGACCTTGGATTGGAGCCCAGCATCAGCACTTGGTCTTTTCAGATGGCATGGTTGCGCTGAAGATACTGCTTCAAGGAGGAGACTCATAGATTGACTTCAGAGGATTTGCGCTGTGACTGTACCTGTCTGTAGAAAATCTCTGCTTCCGACCAAAAGCGAGGAAAAGAAACGAAGTTTGAAAGCTCTTTGCAAAGTGCTGACAGGTTTGATTTGCTTCCCCATTGCTTGTGGTACTGTCGTAGGTAGTACATGGGGAGGAAGCACTTCTATGTCATGTGGCTCAATTTAGCTCGTAGCAGAGCACAAAACAAGATGGGAACGGGAACCAGCATTGGATCAGCCTATCGAAGCTGATCTCTGTAACTCCAACATAATTCAGGACTCAGACACACCAAGCAGGAACCATCCATCACCATCCAGGATCCAGGACTAGCTGAGAACTTCTCAGGGCACATATTGTGTGCAATGAATTAGAGGGTCAGGCCATGTCAAGATGAATTCCAAAAGCAAGACGTTTGCAAACTCTCACTGATCTGTGGGCAATTTTCTTGCGGCCATGGATTTGCTGAGCAAAGGGTGTCCCATGGAGTTATTTTTTGTTGTATGGCACACATGATGTTGCATAGCTGCTTCGGCCTAGGGATACGATTCGCCAAGGTGAAAAACTGTAAGTCCTGTCAAGGTGATTCTATAATCAACTGAGACGAGGTACAAGTTTCTGTCGGAGTTGGACGATCCCAAAGGTGAGTCCACTTCTGCTGATTTGGAATCCTCATTGGATGGTTACTTGAATGCAAAGGATGCGTGTATCTTCCCAGAGCCATTGTGAATTTGCACCTCAACCATAATATGTAATATGTACCATCACCGATAGAATCAAGAAATAGCTCTTGAATTGTCAATCCGGAAAATGTAAATAAACGGGGTGAAGTTTCATATTTGTGGAAATTTACAACATCTCATGTACCTGCGGCAAGTCAAATCACATTTTCTTCCTCTTTGTTGGGGACGTGCATGCAACAAATTTGCCACCCCTTTTGACGTTTGTGTGCGTGTGTTTTTTCCTTGGGGGGGAGGTGAAGGTGTTGAACATGTAACAAGTGCTGGGGAGGTCCACAAGCAGGGTTGCATGGAAACAGGTGATCGCATAATGATCGCAGCAAATACCTTTCAAATGAAAAACCGCGTGCATTTTAACGTCTCTAAAACATCGCTTGTGGAAAATGCAAAAAATTAGCAAAAGTAAGTTTTTAGGGTAAGACGAAAAAATGTAATATTACATTCTGACGTCGTCAACATGGTCCCAACGTCAAATGAAATATTACGTGTTTTACGTCGTTTGGAATTTGAGGAGCTAAAGAGAGGGTACGTTAAGCCCTACTACCTTACAGCTTTATAGGCATTGACAGCGCACCTTGCAACGTCATGTTATTTACAATTTGGAGGATTCAAGCCCTGCTGCAAATTGAATGGCTTCACAGCAGGGGTGGGGTTGGAAAGTGTATTAGAGAAACTGTACCTTCACCAAATGTCGGCTCTATACATGGATAGCGCACCTGCCAATATCATGTTACATTTTTGGGCGTTCAAGGCCTGCTTTTTGTGAAGTTGAATTGTGAAGTTGCGCGTTAATGTTGCGTGGGGGCATGAAACCTCACCCCGTACTCTTGCATTATCCCGAGTTTCGAGGTAGGAAATGAAAAGGGCAGAACTGAAGAGAATGAATTTGACAACCCTATACCACCACCCACACAAGCCACACAATCACTTTCCCACACGTCAACATGGCCCCAATATGTTTTGAAGAAGCGAGCAAAGCAAACCAAAAAAGCAAGGAGGAATAGGTGCCCTTTTTGGCCGCTCCACAGCTGCCCGTCCACAGTCACCCGTGCGTGATGCGCAGCCTTCACCGTTGGAAAGAATACTTCCACCGTCCCCCAATTAAGGGGGACAAACGTAACGGATTGAGCAGATGCTTGAGCCACGATATCATACCAAAATCATATTATATATAAATAAATAGAATTCAAATGAGAAAAGGTAGCAAAATCACAGAAATATAGTATGGAAACAAGAAAGGTAGCAAAAGCACAGCAATACAGCATTGAAATAAGAAAAGGTATCAAAATCATGCTACATCTAAAACTAGAATAAGAACACCAATCAAAATCACAGAAAGAAAAAATTAAAAATAGAAATAAGTCATTTTGCGGATTTGGTCAGTATTTTTCGGCTGGGAATTATTTTTTCAAAGATTTTGCTAGGGTTTGTTATTTTTGTGGATTTTGTCAGGTTTTGCGGCTGGATATTATTTTTTCAAAGATTTTGCTAGGGTTTGTCATTTTTGCAGATTTTGTCAGATTTTTTCGTCGGAAAATTATTTTTTCCAAGATTTTGCTTGGGTTTGTCATTTTTGCGGATTTTGGCAGGTTTTTTTTGTCTGAAAATTATTTTNGGAAAATTATTTTTTCCAAGATTTTGCTTGGGTTTGTCATTTTTGCGGATTTTGGCAGGTTTTTTTTTGTCTGAAAATTATTTTTTGTAAGATTCGGCTCGGGTTTGTCATTTTTGTGGCTTCTGTCAGTTTTTTCGTCTGAAAACTATTTTTTAACATTTTTACCCTTTTTGGCTCCTTCGATCCTCCTTAGATTCAAAACAACGTCAAAATGTAATATTACTTTTTTACGTCGTCAACATGGTCCCAACGTAAAAATGTAATAGTACATTTTGACCCCCTGTTGTAGAAAACACGGGTAAAGACGTCAAAATGTAATATTACATTTTGACGTCTGACCCTAAAAAAAAATGAGTGATTTTTGATTTTGGACGTCCTTTTTGATTTTTTTTTCAATTTTGGAAACGCGATGGTTTACAGACGTTAAAATGTACTGGAACATTTTGACGTCCCCCCCCCATTAAGGGGGTAGTGATGTAATATGTAAATTATTAGATTCACAGATAGTCTTGCTTTTTGCATAGAATTTCTTGAGTTTTTTTTTTCTGGGCTTTGATAGGCAAACGAAAAAAAAACAGACACATACTTCAGTGCAATCAGACATTGACGGAAACCAGAGGTGTCGCAGAGAAATGGCTCGGCTGGGCGCGTGGAGGCTTGGACCCCCAAATTTTTTTCAGGAAATTGTCTTCGTCGTCATTCGTACGAAGGTCCTTCCACTGGGCTACCTCCGGAGGCATTGCAGGACAACTAACTTGGGGTGTCAGCAACAATGGGTGGAATTGGAAGCTGGTAAGGATCACAACGGTTGGTTTGGGCCTCCAGGAGCTGCATAGAATCTCTCCGGCGCAACCAACGGAAAGTGGGGATGGTTTGAACCTTTGATTCAGTGAGGTTTATGACATGATAAATGGCGGAAAGCGCTTGATCCATGCCTTCAACATGATGGAAAAGCTGATGAAGGGGAATGTTGAGATGAAAGGGAATTGATTTAGTTTCCAATCCCGACAAAACTGCTGACCATGTGAATTTGATTGTCTTGAGGTCTTTTGGATCACGCAAATGAAGAGGGAACAGAGGAAGCAGAGGGAGCGGAGGAAGCAGAGGAAATGAAACAAGCTCAGGAGGAAGTTGAGGCGGGATTGCTTTCTCTCTCTCCAAACAATTTTTCGCATGCCTTTTTGCGTTGTTGTCCAGACTTTCAAGAGTTTTTTCCATGAGTTTTTTTGGTTCTTATATGTTCTTATCATAAACACACCTCTTCATTTGTCGCTGAGTTCATATTTTGCTGAACTTTGATCAGGATGATGAACACAATCCATTTGCTGTCCGCCAAGAGTTAGATCTTCCAACAGATTTGTCAGAAGTTGCGGAAACTCCGGACATGGTTTCAAAAGAAGACCTACCAGATGCTTCCCAACATGTGGAGACAGAACTGGCGGAAAATGCGCGGAACGAGCCGGTGGAAACGTTCGAAAGCATGGAATCCAAGAAAGCAGCAACGGGCAACGATGGCAACGACCCGTCCGAAATCCTTCCGTTGCCTTCTTTGGATCCTGCTGAATCCTCTGACGTGGACCCCGAGATGGAAACAGAAGTTGCTCCTGACCTTCCAGACCCTCCAGTTGCAATGATCGACAAGGAGGTCTTAGATCATGGAAGCCACGGAGATTCAGGTGGCAGATTTAAGACTTAAGCATTTGTTTGTGGATGAACTTCAATTTTTTTTGTGTTTTGGATTGTTGCCAAGCCACGTGATAAATTGTGACCTTGAGCCATGAAGGTCATCAAGTTGCAGATTTCACTGAGCCAAGCGTCGAGGTCCTGTTGGTTGCGCCTTTCCTGTTGGAAGCTGTTGCGTTCTGCCTTTCCCATGGAAGGAGTCCGCAGACGCAGTGAAATTACGTGCTGATTTGGCGGATGCGCAAGGGCTGCTGAAGCAAAGAGAGTGTCTTGGCTGAGCCCAAAAAAACCATTGAACGGAAACTATGTATCTCAAGGCAGAAAAACTTAATGTTGAGGCTTGTTTTTTTGCCATGTTGATGTTTTTATTTCTTTGGTTTAAATAAGCAATAACTATAAACAATAAGGAAACCATTTTCATTAAAACAATACATTTTTCCCATCAATTGCCATTTGCTAACCAAGCAGACTCTAGCCATTTCTTTTGGTTTGAGGCGGCAACTCTCGGATCTCTCCAATGTGCTGGCGGAGATGGAAGCGAGAGACGCGCAGCGTCGTGAGCAAAGCCAAGTGACCAAAAGCAAGGCATCCAGGGTTTTTACCACCGCCGACTTTCGTCTGGCCAGGAAACTCAAGAAAAACAACCACGAAATTAAAGATCCAACAAAAAGACATGAAATTATATATGAGTCTGTGAATGCCTCAAACCCCTGAGCTGTTCCTCAAAAGATGTATCGGAAGATGCGTGAGGCAGTGGATGCGGTGCGTCAAGCAGAGCGCTTGGCATCGCAGTGGCAGAAGAGGGCAGAACAGGCTGAGACAACGAAAGAAGAAATCAAGGAGAAAGAGTTGCAGAAATACAGATATGTGTTGTGAAGGTAAGACTTTATATGGGAATTGGGAATGACTATGTAGACGGTGAGGTGGTTGATCTTTCCAGAACCATACTCTGGACGTTTCCATAGTTTGGAATGTAGGAGCGGGCAGCGGTGGAGGTGCGGCGTTTGAAGCAAGAGGCGGGAAGCTCATTTCTTGCATCAATGGATGCTGAATGTACCTAACTAATGCAGATGCCATCAAGCATGATTCTGGGGGCAAAGATGGGAAGAACTGCTAGCTGGACTTGCATTTTGGCTGTTTCGTTTGTTGGTTCTGCATGTTGTCCAGGCTCGCGACATGGAACAGGAACTGCACAAAGCACAGGAGACTTGACCTGTAGGAATCACCTAAGCTACAAGGTTCTGAGGATCAATTTCTGTGCAGGAGACCTGGCGTGAGAAGATCCGCAAGGCAGAAGCCCGCGCAAGCGAACTGGAGAAAGAAGGGTCACTGGGATCGAAGAGTTCGCCTTCAGTGAGATTGAGACCAGGATGTGTAGACTATTGTAGACTAGTAGAACATGTCATTCACTGCGATCTTTTTTAGACTCTTTAAGGAAGGAAGCAGCCAGTACCAGCAATACAGAGCTGGCAAAGATGAAGGCGCGCCTTCGCGCGCAGGCGGGGCTAACGGGCCAACTTCAGCACCTGAAAGAATCTCCCCGTTGTTTTGCGTGCCAGGCCTTAGGGTGCAAGCAACCGTTTGTTGGTAATTTTTCCTGAAGTTGAAAACATGTCGTTACTCCACAGCCACTGCGTAGCAGAAGCTTTTTCTTTTCTTGGACAACTTCTTTGGATGTGCATGGAAGTGCAGCTGTGGGAAAAAGATGGAAAGAAAATCGTTGTCAAAAGCATTTGCTTTTAACGACAATCTGAAATAGACCTCGGAGGGCAGAGAGCACAGAACAGGGCCATTTATTTCTTTGTTTGTTTGCTTGGTTGCTTGTTTTTTGTTTTTGGATGTTTTGGAACTTAAGGTTTATTCCAAACTGATTCTAAACTGGGATGCGTGAAAGCTTAGTTTTGACTCTTCACCTTCCAAAAAAACGCTTGGCCCCGGCCCTTTCCAGGCTGCTGGAAGTGAAGAGACACGAGGAGAGTTGGAGGCTGATTGATTCAGCTGATTGGAAGTAGTAAGAGTCATTTCAGGAAAGCTCTTCTTGAAACACTGAATCGCTGGGACATGAACTTTGCTGATCAGACCAACTTGTCAAATTGCAATTTTCTCTACTTTTAGCTTTGAAGACCCAAATCCGCTGAGCGAGACTTGCCAAAGGCCTACAAAGCCAGGGCAGAAGATGAAATGGGTCGGCTAAATGAACGCATGCGCTGGAAACCTAATTTTCACAGGTGCTCTGAGTTATGCTTTTGTGCACCCAACTGTCAACTTCTTGCGGCAAGTCAAGCTCTATAGACCTCTATGGATTGGCCCGTGTGCTAGTTGCCTTGTGTGGGTTTTAGGTGCCATGGCCGACAGCGAACTGCGCCTCCGTCATGAGCTGCAAAGTAGTGAACAATCGCGGCAAGAGCTTCAGGACAGGCTGCACACCAGCTCGACGTTTGACAAAGTCACATTGCCTTGAGCTCGTTGGTGAAGATGGTGTTGTTAACTTGACCATTGAAAACTCCAGCCTGAAATCTTGACCTCTTTGAAACATGTTGCTGGTACTGTTGGTGGCTATTTGTGAACATGGCACACCATTGTCCTGATGTTTTGCCTGTGTTGTTGAACATCTTAACTTTGCGCCGGGCATCCGAACTCGGTTGCGATGCGGCTACATGCCTTTCATTTGCGTGGCCTTTTGTTGGTGTGCTTTCCGAGAGTGTCCTTTCTTGAAAATGAGGATGTTTTTACATTATTTATATACCCCTTGGGTCGGTGGCCGTAGCCAGTTGAAGGCGGTCGTGACAGCTTTCTTTGCATCATTTACACACATTTTTAGCCACATGCGTGTGATAGCACTGGGTGTCACGGCATTTTCATTTCTTGTCTTTTTTCAATCTTGCTTCCGCCGGGAGAAATTCGAGTGACCAAGCACCTGAAACCCAGGAGCGGGTGGTGGAGCTTTCAGGCCGAAAGATGGGGGTTGAGACTGTTACTGTTCAAGTGACTCAAGTCATCTCATGAGAATATGGGTACGAAAAGATCTACACTTTGGCCTCCCAAGTGCCTTTCACCATATCACTGGTGATCTCCGGGGCAACGTTTTTGGGATACCTCCAACTGGAGCCCCTGGTGGGTTACCGTACACCGGAAGCCTCCAGGTCAACTGGAACATGCGCAGCAAGCCTACAGCATCTTGGCCCATCATTAGACGACTATTGGTCAAGAGCTCCAAGGTGCAAATGAGTGGTTTTCCCGGGATAACCCCACAGCAATTGTAGTTTTCGTAATGTTTCGAATAGCAAATCATGTTCGCATATCAGGTCATTTCCATATCTATCATCATTCATTACTTATCGTAGCCGTTCTCACTATGACAAGCGCATTATGCATAGTATTATCCGTACCATTGTCATATCATTTGCTATGAGGACACTTGTCATAGAATGATTTACCGTAATAGGAGGATCAAATCAATATCACCAAATTGTCACATCATCATATCATCAACATGGCCTTTTCATATCATTACCATTATTGTATGATTTCATACTATCCTCTGACAATTTCTTATCCTATCATCTCATAATAGTCAGTCTTTTGGTTGTCATTTTCGTCAACAGCTATCAGTATGTGAGTTATCATTTTTATTTGTTCATTGTTAGTGATTGCGAATGTATTGCGTCATGGCAAATATTCCCTTATTTTTGTATCGTATCATATCATCTCATATCATATCATCTCCTATCAATCAACATCATAGCGTATTTGGTGTCACACACCATGTATCACATACCTATCAAATATGATATCAAATCATATCCTGTTATTTCATATTCCTATCATTTCATATCACATCATATCCTTTGATATGAAATATCACTTCGCAAGCTGTAATTCAAACATTGTATCATTTTTACCATTACGGCATTTAACATACATTAAGCATCATGTATCACTTAGTATAATTTCATGTAATTTCAACTCATATTTTCTTCAAATATATGTATATATATATACATATATCATTTCATTATCATTTCATCTCATGTCTTGCATCACGTCAAATACAATATATCGTCTATATAAATGTGTGATATTATATCATATTGGTTTAACCATATAATATATCGTATTCAGCATATATCTTGAGTCATACTTCATATCGTATGACATTACTTCATTTCATACCATATATCATGCATCACATCATCTATCATATTTCCTGTCATCTACCACCTATTGATCTATATGTATATCAATCACATGATATATCATTTGCATCATCGAAATCCTTTACACCATATACGTTATCGGTTTTCGATATTATCCACATCATACATCATTTGCATTTGCATCATCTATATCATGTAAATCTACACCATCTACAATGTCATCCATACCGTCTATATCATCTATATCGTTTCTATCACTTTTATGCCCTATTGACAATCTATTGCATATGTGACGTATACCCACACAAATATTATGTTCATATCCTAGATCATACATCCTGTTCCAAATATCCGTTCCTATATCCACTCACGCCGTTTGAGGTGAAGCTGCGCGTGAGGCTGCAAAGGGGACATTTCTGGTATTAAGTTTAGTGCAAAGTTTCTGCCTTGAACCGCTTTTTGTGTTGCCTAGCTTTTGTTTGGTACCCTGTAGGTAGATATGATACATATTATTTTTTTAAATCACACAAACACACTGACAGTAGCATATCATGTCCAAAAGAATGACACCAGTATTGTGACGGTTAATGCCACTATATGACAACCATACAAAAAACAAGTTCGTTTTGTGTCTACAAGAGTTTGCCACGCTACATGCCAACCATGTGGACTGGCATTACCTCACAAGATCAGCCAAAAATGTGGAATTCTCTCAAACTGGCTTTCTGATGCTTTGCCTGCTGCAGAAACATCCAAAGGTGCTCTGAAATGCATGTAGTTTGAACTCACTCTCATTTGTTTTTATCTAGGCCCAATTTGCATGTCACATGCCAAGAAAGCAACCAGCAAATCTGGCTCTGGCGTTTTTACCTTGAAATCTCATTGTCATAGCACAGGTGCGCATTTGTATACTCCGCGACAGGCATGTCCTATTCGCTATCAACTAGCATTTTTGTCCATGCTAATGTGTCCCGGCCGCTGCAGCGAATGTGGCTTAAAAGGCCCCCAACAGTACCCTCCATGTAGCAACACTACATTCACCAAGATTCATAGCTGGGATTTGCCCTCCTAATCTGTGTGACAGTGAAAATGGATGACAAACATTTGCCCTTTGACTGGCTGGGGCGGTGCTCGAGCGGCTGAATGCAATGGAGCCACAGCATATGGTCTTTATTCAGACTTCACTTGTTGCTGGGACAACTCTTTTGCCAAGTAGATGAGCTGAGTAAACTGAATGTACAGAGTTTGTGAACGCTCAGACATAGATAGGTTTGGACTAGCAAGACATATAGTCATGGAAAGTCGTTGATCTGTATGCTATCCTAACACAAGATAAGGCTAGCCTGAAGTCTGACTTTGGATTGTGTTCTCGCACCAAGAGTTGCATGCGAAAAAAACCTGCCTAGGCTTCTGAAAGTGACGTCTCCAATTCCAGCAGTGAGCGGTTTCAGACCCAGTGAAGTTGACATAGCGGTGAAATGCTGGCATTTTTCCATACAAGAAGCAGCTGAGGCACTGCGATGAGTATGAAGATGGAGGTGCAGGTGCTTTGATTCAATGAACTGAAAAAATGGCACCCGGAATCTTCTTGCTAAGTGTGGTGATGTAGTTGGCAACGTCTTTTGCAGGCGTTCATGCTGGCTATGCTAGAAATCTCCTGCGTGAAACTGCTGAATCCAGTGATGGGCCCGTGCCACGAAGTTGGACCAATTGGACATCCAGCTCCGCCAGCAGCGAGAACAAGCCACATCATACGGAGAGGCCAAGCTCAGTGAAGGACCTCTATCCCAGTGAAGACTGCTTGGTGAAGCAACTCAATGCTGAAAGAATGTATGAAATGAAACTCCATGAGCTTTGCTGAAATGTATGTTTGTGCCAGTTCCAGGATGCAGAGTCAAGAGCATCTGCCTCGGAAGTTGCTCTCAGCACGGTTGTTGGTCCCAGCAGTACTACAGAGCTCAATGCAGCTTCATGTCCCTTGACATTGCAAAACAGATTGCAGACGTTTCCTAGTTTCCCCACGCTACGGCAGAGCAGCTTGTATATATAGATTAGCCATGCAGGTGGCGTGGCATGGCTTGGCCCTTCTCAGTTTTGAAAAAGAAGCTGAAGTGTTTGATATAGACGGATTTTGCAAGGCAAGTTTTTCTCTCCAGAAAAAGTTTCATAAAAAACTAAGATTCAGAAATCATACCAGCATAGACCCCAGATAGCATAAACCAATTTTAAGTTATCAATGTAGCGGACGACGCAACGTCTGCACGAAGCTCAAGGCAGCTTTTCTTCACGCTGGAGTTTTCTTCACATCTACAAAGGCACCCTGCAATGGCAAAAGTTGGTCGTCACCCTCCCCCCCCGCCATAGCACACTCAATGGCACCCTACGATGGCACCCGAATGGGACCACGTCCACTGCACCCTGCCGTGGCACTCTGGTACGTCCAATCCGCCAAAGTGGTCCGTCGCATAGCTATCGCTATCTGGTGAAAAATAGATACCAGCAGATATTTCGAAGGGGGGGTAGGAAACAGCAGGAAACGTACCCGCTAACTGGAACAAGGTTCTTCGTCAGACTTTGGCTATGTACCTGGACTCGAAGAGCGTGGCCTTGGTAGTTGGAAACTCAGATTTTTGTTTGAAGGTTTTGGGGAGATTGTTGTAACACAGAAATAAGATGAAATAAGAGGAAATGGATGGTCAGATGGTGGTCAGATGGAGTTTTGATGTTTTTTCCAGGTTTGCAGGTAGATTTTGATTAGGATCATGATCATACCATGAAACACACAACTTAGGTGATGACAGTGCGCAGTCTCAGCCATACAATACCTTTACAGCCCATGAAAGGGGAACTTGCAGACCTTGTCAATTCTACCAAGTCAGAGCAGCAGGCTGTCGTTTGGGTGATCATTGCAAATTCTGCCATTTTTGCCCAGTCGAAACTTGGCTTTACCCGCAGGGTTGTAGTGTGTAGTTCGCTGCTCGTCGAATAGGTCACAAGGCGACAAGGCTGTGAAGTGACCAGACTTTTTGTAAAAGGTCGCTGAAAAAGAACTTCAATGTTGGAATTCTGTTCCGCTTTATGCCATCATGATGTCTCAGCGGGGGGCAACTGTGGGGTGCGTTCCGGGCAGGTTGCAGGAGGTTGTGGGCAAAGCTTTTGGAAGATTTCGTGGAGCGGAATTGATCTGCCAAATCAAATAGCTCACCCTGTCAGACCTTGGGGTTACCTGCAGCTTTCTTTGGCAATCTATTGAACCCTGAAACTTAATCTTTCTGATTTGGAAGGTCGTGAGAACATTCCAACAAACGTTCGCGTCTCCTCCGAGCATGGCGGTTTCCAAAGAAAAGGCCACCCTGCGAAAAGTTCCACCACAGAGTGAGCCATGTAAGGCAGCGAGGTTTCTTCCAGGAAGGTTGCTGGTAGGTTCTAGGGAGGTTTTGTGCGGGAAGGTTGCTCTCGTGGTTGGGGATATCACCTGGGCTTAGTCTTATATGTTTTCTCCGTTTGTACTTCATTGGTGGGACCCTGTCGTTTGTGGGTCTACTTCGGAAGCTGCAGCATGTTTCAGAATAGCTGTATGGTAACACTGCTTCATTCAATTGCTTGCATATACGTGAACTCTGGCTGTGTTGGCAAAGTGATAAACGGGTTGACAGGGGTTTGGCTGTTGCCAAGGATGTTGCCAAAGCAGAAAGGCGTCGTGTGAAGTACGAGGACCGTCGAAAACGTCGCCAAAAGGGGAGAGCCCCTGCATCGCGAGAGCAGATTAGGCACGATTAGGCCTGAATCAGATGGAAGTGACTTCCATGGGCGTTTAGCCCGAAACAGCGAATGACGAACAACAAGTCGACACAACGGCTCAATAGCTGCTTCAAAGTTTATTGTCCGATACCTGATTGATCATCTCCTGGAACTGCCTGCTGCTGTGCTCATGGCAACCTTGTCTATGCCCTTTACCCAGACTTGCACCATGGCACACACATACAGGGTTGGTACATTGTACTGGAATCACCTCGTCATTTCCTTCCATTCTCTACCAGCGAAAACTGACAACAACTGTTTGACCGGTGAGCCAAAAGCCAGCGGCAGTTCCATTCGAGAATTTTTTGCATGGCAGCTATGATTTGGCTATCCTACCCTTTGGCAAGGCTTGGGCGCACTCTGGTTTGCTGGTCGTTGCTGGACCGAAAAACAGCTGAAACCAGTACCAATTTGGCGCAATGACCAAGCCTTTCCGCATTGTTTATACGATGCCTGAATACAACTTTTTTTCAAGAGGCAGGTGGAATTTCAGGCAAAAAGATTGAAGATACTGTAGATTCTGAGATATGTTAACAAGTAGGGGAACAAAATGAGAACGGAGGAGTCAGTTAGGATTCCTGTTGAGTCTGATTCTCTCATTCTTTTCAATCTAGACTCTTGTTTGTCCCTAATCCATCACATGAAATGACATTTTTTTCCACGCTTAGTTGCATGGGTGGGAAGGCATACTTAGGGTTGCGCTTTCCCAGAGGCTGGTGGTAATGAAAGTCTCTGCAGTGCAAGTGCCCCTGTTAGCATTCAAGTGTCCAAGATATCCCCACAAATATATCAGAACAGAAGAAGCGCTGCTACAGCTTCTGCATTCCATTTGCCCACAACTCCAACTCTTTATTAGTCAGGCCGCCAGATTGAAAACCTAGTGGCCTCTTTCAGATGCAGCCGAAGGGTAGATCCTTGTGGTGGTGCTTCGAGGTAACGATGACAATCAAACAAGGCATTTTGAGCAGCATACATACCACATAGCTTATCGATACATCCATTGTCTTCGTACATGTTATGCATTTATAATCATACATATATATATATACATATATATACATATATTTATATATTATATATATATATATGTATATCTGTACAATTAACCCTGTATACAGACACATAGTTTCGTTTTCCATGATTTCAAGCCATTTTCAGACAGATCGGCCCTTCGAGCGGGAAACACCTGGCAAGACTTGACCGCAAGGCAGTAGTGAAGGGGCCATTCGTAAATGGACTCGCTGCTGTGCCTACAATGGATGAACATAGTAGCGATTCTGTACAGAGGCTCTGCGAGTCTGTCAGAAGTATTAAAAAAATTCCCGTGAGCTGCGTGAGAAAAATTTCCCAAAAATCTTTAGTCAAGAATGATGCAGCCAAGCTAAGCCATCTCACCGGACAGGCCACTTTTATGATTCAACAGATGCAAAATTGGAGCTGATGGAAGATGATTGTGAGGTAATGGGGAGGCATTTGTGTGTCAACCAAATAACACCACCACTTGTTGCCCACAGAATCCCGCGCGTGTTTGGAATTTCTAAGTCCTGCTCGTACTCTAACACCAAGCAAGCTCCCTGACATTTCAGAAGGTTGGCCAGATGTCCTTGCGCCTGAACGAGCATCTTGGCACTGTTGCAGTGTTCCCTGCTTTGACACAACCAATGGCAGCCTTTCAGTGGTTGGAGTGATTGGAGAAGTTCTAGTGTTCACCAACCGCCGAGGTTAGAATTTGGCCAGAAGGCTGATAGTCATTCGGAGGTGCGCAAACGGACAAGACATGATGAAATAAACTGTATGTGTATACATAGAAATGTGATGTATGTGTGAACGTATGTATGGATTATATTGTGTTGTATTGTACTGCATTGTATTGTAATGTCATGTCATTTAATGTCATGTGATGTGATGTGATGTGATGTACTGTACTGTACTGTAATGTAACGTAACGTAATGTAATGTAATGTAATGTAATGTAGGTATGTAGGTATATAGGTATGTAGGTATGTAGGTATGTAGGTATGTAGGTATGTAGGTACGGAGGTAGGTATGTAGGTATGTAGGTATGTAGGTAGGTATGTAGGTATGTATGTTGGTAGGTAGGTAGGTAGGTAGGTTTGTAGGTTTAGGTAGGTATGTATGTAGGTATGTAGTTGTGTAGGTATGTAGGTATGTATGTAATGTATTTATGTATGTACGTATGTTTGTACGTATGGATGTGTGGTAATGTAAGGCAGTGTATGGCAATGTATATTGCAATAATGCAGTGTAATGTAACGCAATGTAACATAAGGTAATGGCAATCCTAATCATAATTTTATATGGTAATGGTGATGGTGATGGTAGTGTTGATGGTAATGGAAATGAATGGAAATGGTTATGGTCATCGTGATGTTAATGGTAATGAGATGTAGTGTAATCTAATGCAGTGTAGTGTAATGTTAGAGCCATTTGTAATGGATGTATGTACTGTATGTAAGTAACTGTAAGATTCAGGGGTAGTGCTTTGAGTTTTGAGACTTGCCAAGGACCTGCTGCGCGAAGAGCTTGCATCCTCTCGCGAACGATTTGCTGCGTCGGTTGAACCCAGGTTGACATTGAAGTCCTTGGAGGCGTTGGTTGGCGGCTGTTAATGGCTGGTGATGGCTGTTGGCTATGGTTCGGTGAAGCCCTTTATGCTAAGGTTGGAGGAACGGCACAAAGAGTGTGGATCTTGGGAAAAGAAGTTGACTTGAAACACATCCCGGACCGTGGTCCATCTTTTAGCATATGTATATATATATATATACATTGAGTATTTCTAAGCACTTTGGCCTTTTTTTGTGCACGTTCCGGGCACGGATACCCAAGGCATTGATGAAAATGCTCGGGAGTAGGGAGCGTAATTGAATAAAACCTTTCCAATTTGATGTTGCTATTGGCCTCTTGAGAGATCATTAAAGGTCATTGTGCCATTTGCCCAGTTTTGAAGACGAATTTGATGGGGGCCAGCAATTACACAGCCTTAGCATGTTCTCGGTGGTTTGCCCCCATGTTACAGACATATTGCTCAGAATGCGGCAACTTACATTGAAGTTGTTTAACATGAGATAGCAGGGCGGGAATGTGTCACTTGTTCTAGCTGCGACTGAGGTGTGTTTGGATGAGGGACCACGCTTTGCAACAAGTGGAGGAGGCCTGTTTACCGCAGCTTCCCTCTTTAACGCTTCTGCTCCTTTCCATCCGGCCTCATCTCTAGTGCTGGTAGGTACGCATCAAACTACAAGCTGCTGAGGAGCTTTGCCTGTGACAACACCAGGCACACTTCACCTGAAAACTGCCATAGTTTTTAGCTTTTTTTTTGCTGAAGGAGCAACAGGAGCAATTGCGAAATCAGATGGCAGAGCAGGCATGGTTTTTCCCGGGAAACATGGATGGTACATCGATGGTGGATGATTGATTTAGTATTCCTGCAGGGAGCCAACACTACAAGCTCCACAACCGAGGCACTGCTGGCATGTCATGTCATGTCCGTGATAGCAGTTTGGCACTGGAAAGAGCAAACAAAGGAAGGTTCATATGAAGTGATTTGAAGGTGGATTTCTGCATTTTGGAATTTTGGTGTCTCCATTTGTGAGAGGCCGATGCACTGGATGCTGCGCAGCAAGAGGCCATTGAAAGCACCTTTTTAAGTCACAGACGTCGTCGGATGTTGTTGATGAGTCGATGCTTTTGTTGTCACGGCTGCAGGCTGCTGCTTTGTGTGACTCTGAGTTTTCTGTGAAAATTCGGCAGATCATGGAAAAGCAATATCAATATCACGAAGAGAACAGCAAAATGAAACCGGCTTTCAGCATAGAGAAAAAACACCTTCTACTATTTGACGTAGTTTCTCAGGGAATTTTGAGAAGTTCAGCAAGAAAGATCGTTGGAACTGGTTGGTTGAGCACGAACAGACAGGAAACGAGCACTTGTGTGTTTTAAAAAGTGGAATCAGGCAGCAGCAGATGCAGCGGCTGATAGAACAACATCAAACAGAAATCCAACAGCAGGTCAGGTAGCTGAGGGTCAGTTGGCAAGTCACATTGATTTGCTTGGAAATCACACATCATCGACATGCAGAACCCTTGACATCACCATCTCAAGTACTCAAACATTTCCACAAGCCATAGTGTCAATGTAGGCCTTCAGAAACTGGAATGATTTCATATGTTTTTACATACGATTTTAATATGGATTTCATTTGGATTCCAAACGACATTTCACATTTGGGTGCTGTGATACTCAATGTTTCAAACATCTTCAAACAGGGTGGTTTTCAAGAAGTGAACTTTTGGCGAGGCTGCCATGTCCACGGAAGAGATCGACTATTTGAAACGCAAGAACGATGCCTTGAGACCCAAATTGGAACACTTTGGAGCTAATGTTCGATCACTTTAAAACAGCTAAGGAGAAGGACAAAAGACTGGAGGTGCCTTCTTTTTATTTTTTGATAAATTCAAGGTTATGTAAAGACCTATGTAAAAGGTGACATGTTCCATAGACTTTGAGGTTGTCTCTGTTTATTCTCAAGCTGAAGCTCAAAAAATGACCCCAAGAAAGTAGGTCATACTGGGAAAGCAAGCGGACGGGGAGCAGCTTTCTTATACAAGCTGCAAACATTTCTGGTGTGCTTGGTGTGCTGCGCTCAGATCCTCACTTGTGAGAGAAACGCGCTACGCTATGAGAGCTCGGAGGCTTGCGAAGCGTCGCCAAGGTTTTGCCATTTATTTTGTGGATGTTGAAACAGACTAAACAGATAGATAATCTGGCTTTTTTCATACCTTCAAGAGCTATTGGTAAGTTTTTTCATGGAGCCTCAGTTGCAACAGCGGATCAGCTTGTTCTGACTTCGTATGAGTCCAGGAGCAGTGGAGCGGGAACCGTGCAGCTGTTGCATTTCTGCTATTTTCAGTGTGACTTTGTCAAGGCCAGCAAACCAAGCAAAGTAGCAGTGTCTCCAGCACGAGAAGCTGGTGACAAGGCCAGTGCACGTTTTGCTTTTAAAAAATGGCAAGATGGATGCGCAAATCACCTGACACCAAGTTGGTGGACCTTGAAGATGGCCTCTCCTTCAAAGAACTCTCCCAACAGCAAGGTCGGAAGCGGAAGGGATGATTTTATTGTAGGTAAAATAGTCGAGGTGTTGATGCATGGATAGTTACTGGATAATTTTTTGAGTGAATGTCAATTTAGTATGGTTCAAACACTTTTGTCGTACCTGGTGTATACAATTTGACTGTAATTGTTTCCGGTTCTTGCTTTTGATATGTTTCCTGCAAGAGTGTTCATCTGGTGCTAGGTGCAGTCAAGGCTGGCCAGACATCGTTGTGACAGTGTGAGCTTCCAGAAAGTATCTATATTTCAGTCTATCAGAGGGTTGCTTCGTAGCAAGTGGATACTCCGCAGCTTTTTCGTCCATTGAAACCAGATAGTTTTCATACTCAGCAGTTTTTTCGTCCATTGAAACCAGATGAGCAATGAAAAAAACCCTGGTTGTTTAGATTGTATAGGGGATTATACTACCCAGTTATATGGGGATTCTAATAAGCCAATATAAGGATCACTATAAACCAACCAGGATTCAATGGAAAGTAATAAGTTTTTTTTCTTTTTCGCGGCTCAGATAGTTTTCACAAAGACCTAAATCGGTAGCGCGGATTGACCTTTGGGTCCCTAAATCAGTTGATGCATGCGAGGCCTTTCTGTCTGATGGCGACTTGGTGTTCAAGCGATTCAGCAAGTGCCTTGGCTCAGATTTGCTCCAGGACCCTGGAGGCCCTGGAGCACAGGTCGAGAGTTACAAAACGGCTCTGAGTTGAGAATGTCAACGAAGTTGCTCAGGTTTTTGTTTTTTCAGTTAGAAACATCTTTGATATGCTTCTTCATATACATTTAGTACCTTATACAACATATTCATGTTTTTTTTGATACGTACAGACTCGGTCATGGATTACTGCAATAACAAGGTTGCTTTTTGTTAGTCCAACGACAAGACGGCTCTTCTATGGCCCGGGCTCCCAATACTTCTAGCTTCACAGAGGCGCCACTTGCGACCAATCAATTTAGAGTTGACGTATTCCAAGGATATGTCCTTTTGCTACACATTTGGATTTGGGTGGTTCTGCATAGAGCTGCCGCAGTTCATTCTGCTCATACCATTGCAAAGCCTATTGCACCGGGCTGAAAAAAAGCAATTATATAATTGCCAAATAGATTTTACAGTATGATCGCAAAAGTTTGGATAAACCAGCTGATTTTTCTTTTTTAGAAGTCTTGCGGGTGGCATTTACATGGGGAGGGGGAAACACTACTTGTGCGCAGTACTAATGTGAATGCAGTCGACGATATCGCAATGTGGCCATTTTGGATCACAGCATCCTGACTTCAATCCCTTCTACTTGACAAAATTCTTTTGCGGATAATATACTTATATTCGGGGAAGATATAATCTTGAATATTTTTTTTGCAAGAAATCGAATCTATTGATCTAGCTACCAGTAGTACCGCACGAGGCGGCGGCGGAAGTTTCAAGAAGATGAAAACTATAGGGGAAATTGGTTGTTGTCAATCACAGCTCTCAGAGCAAAGACACTGACCAACTGACTAACCAGCTAACTGACTACTTGCCTAAGTGACAAACTGACTTATTGACTTAATGACTGACTGACGGACCGGCAAGCTAACTGACTAGATGATTAACTGATTGATTAAATTGGCGAACACTCTAATTGACTTACTCACCATTACCTAACTATCTAACTAACTAACTAACTAACCAACCAACTAACTAACTAACTAACTAACTAGCTAACTAACTAGCTGACTGACTAATCGATCCACTGACTACTTTACTAGCTGAAGATTCTTGTTTTGGTAGTATCAGAGGGCAGAAAGACCACTCTGACCGAAAGGGTGTCAATTCTTTTTTTTGGTAGAATCAAATCTTGTTGTGGTTGTTGTTGTTGTTGTTGTTGTTGTTGCTGCTGCTGCTGCTGCTGTTGTTGTTGTTGTTGTTGTTGTTGTTGTGTATACTCGTATTTCCTTGCTGAACAATCGTGATAATTCAGAAAATATTCATATGATAGATTTCGTTATATTATACATTACAACTAGGCCAAATATATACAACACAGATTTACAAAAAATCGCCGATGTCAAATTTATATGTTAATCACATATACTTAAAGATCTTCAATCATTGATTACAACCAAATACACTTGTAGACCCATAGAACCAATATGCTTTATTTTAGTAAGGATATATGATTTATTAGCAAAACATTCTCTAACATATTTATCTGAATATTTTAACATATTTATTTTATAAGGGGTATATTGTAAATTAAACAAATATTCCGAGAATATTAATTAAGTAAAGAAAAACCCTAAAAATACGTATGTTGTACTGAATATAAGATATATAGCAAATAATACTTATTCTGGTTTATTTTTTTAAAAATATATTATTTGGAATTAAATTAATATTTCTTGTATATTATTTATCTATATACTTTTGTACTGGCTGAAGTGGATGTAATAAAATTTACCCTAATTATATATTTGATTTTTATGATTTTTTTGTGCTTAGTATCTAAAAAAATATNATTATTGATTAATTGACTTTAACTAATCATATATCGATTTTTTTAATTTTTATATTATTTTTTTTCCGCATTATAAACTTTAAAATATATAAAATAAAGGCATTTTTGCAGATTTTGACTTGCAAAAGCGCTTCCCACTCCAACGACGTGATATTTTTGGATATCGGATCGAACCCATTGTTCTTTTTAAATTTTGATTTATAAATGTTTTTCGCGCCACAGCCGCGTGGAATTTTGCGCGATTTTCGTGCCATAGCGGCGGGCATTTTTGGATATCTGAACTTTAATTTTATACATTTTGATTAGCGGCATACTATTTTTCCGGAGCAGAATTTCCGAAATTGCCGCGAGATTGTGGTATTTTGTATATTTTGGCTTCGCGCTACAGCCGCGTGCCTTTTTTTTTCGTCCATTTCTTTATTGAATAGTTACCTCCGCACCCGCCACTTTAGTAAACCCATTTTTCGAATCAGGAACTACGAATCTTTGAAAAAACCCAGCCATTCGTAACGACCCTAATATTTGACATACGTATAGCTTCTTTCTAATGACTCTACTTTATTTTGATTCTTTTTTAAGAATTCTAAATTTGAGTTATTTTTTTCTACGAAATTAATATTTTTACTCTTTTTTTAAATCTCCATATTATCGGAATTTAGTTTTTTTTCAATAATAATAATATAATTATCCTAATTAATCAAAATTTATTTTGCACTTTTAAACTTCCTTCGATTAATTATACTAGCATAGACCCCAGAAAGCAAAAAACCAATTTTAGCATTATTAATCTAAAGAAAACAAAATCCCCCCAACCATGGCACACTACAATGACACCGTGCAATGGCACCCAGCAATGACACCACGTCCTCTGCACCCTGCTCTGGTGCCACGTCCAATCCGCCAAAGTGTTTCGTCGCCCTGCCCCCCTATTGGAAGTAAGAACCCCTATAGCTATCACTATCTGGGGAATAATGAGAAAAATATTATTTTAGGAATTTTTAAAAATTATTCCGGCAAGAGACCCCAAACAGTGTAAAAACACAATGCAACATATATGTGAGCCCTCTATGTGAGCACTCTATGTCTGAGCCCTCTATGTGTGACCATTCTATGTGTGAGCACTCTACGTGTGAGTACGATGTATGAGCACTCTATGTGTGAGCACTCTATGTGAGCAATTTATGTGTGACCACTCTATGTGTGAGCACGATGTGTGAGCACTCTATATATGACTACTCTGTATGAGCACTCTATGTGGGACCACTCTATGTATACCCACTCTATGTGTGAGCACTCTATGAATGACCACTCTATGAATGACCACTCTATGAATGACCACTCTATAAGAACACTTTATGTGTGACCGCTCTATATGAGCACTTTATGTGTGACCACTCTATGTGTGAGCACTCTATGTGAGCACCCTATGTATGAGCACTCTATGTGTGGCCACTCTATGTGAGCACTCTATATGTGTGAGCACTCTATGCGTGAGCATTCTATAAGTGACCACTCTATGTGAGCACCCTATGTATGAGCACTTTATGTGAGACCACTCTATGTGATTACCCTATATATGCGCATTTTATGCGTGACCACTCTATGTGTGACCATTCTATAGGAGCTTTTTATGTGAGACCACTCTATGTGTGAGCACTCTCTGTGAGACCACTCTATATACGACCACTCTATGTGTGACCACTCTATGTGTGAGCACGATAAGTGAACACTCTCTGTGTGACCACTCTATGTGAGCAATTTATGTGTGACCACTCTATGTGTGAGCACGATGTGTGAGCACTCTATATATGATCATTCTGTAAGAGTACTCTATATGGGACCACTTTATATGTGCCCACTCTATATGTGAGCACTCTATATGTGAGCACTCTATGTGTGACCACTCTATGTAAGCACCCTATGTGTGAGCACTCTATGTGACCACTCTATGTGAGACCACTCTATGTGAGCATTCTATGTGTGCCCACTCTAAATGTGAGCACTCTATATGTGACCACTTTATGTGAGACCACTCTATAAATGACCATTCTGTGTGAGCACTCTATGTGAGGCCACTCTATGCGAGCACCCTATGCGTGACCACTCTATGTGAGACCACTTTATGTAAGAACCATATGTATGACCGACCATTATATGAGCACTCTATATGTGACCACTATGGGACCACTCGATGTGAGCATTCTATTACGACGCAAACTTGACTGCAGTTCTTGGGCCGGATGTTGCAGACACGCGAAAAGTACGAGAATTACCAGGAAAAATCCACTTCAATTCTTGGGCCGGATGTTGCAGCACACCAAAAAGTACGAGAATTACCACGAAAAATAGATTTCAGATCTTGGGCCGGACGTTGCAGTGCCAAAAATATCAAAAAAATACGAGTTTTATTGTAAAAACACCGTTCAAGAGCATTGGAAAACCCCGAAAACTACCACGAAAAATGAACATCGAAGAAGTTGAAGAGCCAAAAAACAAGTTGAAGAACCGGAAACCACGAAAATTTACAGACAAAACCCGCGGGCGCCGGTCGCCGCCACCTGGAAACTACGAGAATTCACAGGTGAAACGAATATGCAAGCACGAAACCACGAAAATAGCAATGAAATCCGCGCGCCACCCGTCCGCAACCGCGACCCGGCCTTTTACTACTACCGTAAAAACCCCAAGTGTAACCACACTGTTTAGGGAAAAACATAATAAATTA
>DF241046.1:0-17857 GCA_000507305.1 Breviolum minutum Mf 1.05b.01
CCCAGAAATTATTTTTTTGGGATATGTATGATGGGTGGGCGGGACTGGTGTATGAAGTGGGGATGAGTGTGCTCTTGCTATAACACTATAACACTTAACAGATCTTAACAGTGTTGTATAATTTTAACATTCATAATTCATAATTCATGAGTAATCTTGATGCATGTCCACTTCATCTCTTGACCCCCACCTCCAGCTCTTTGGCCTTGGCTTGGTCTGCAACCATAGATGCCTGTCAGCACCAGGGGTTAGGGGGTCATCGTTGAAGTTGCTCAAGTGACCACACAATTGATATGAATGCGTATATTATATACAGTATATATATCTACTGCTATCAATCCGTCGAATCTTCAATGTCTATCTTTCGTAAGACTTGAATTGGTAGACTATGGCAGACTCATAGATTCATTTTGAGCTACAAGTACATGCATGTTGCATTCCTGCGTCCGAATCCGGTTTCACATCCACCACCTCCAGATCTTTAAGCCGCTGAGCCACCTCAGCAGCTGAAGAATCCTCGAAAGCTTCAGGGTCAGTGTGGCTCACTTCGGACAGGTCGCGGAGCAGTCGTGCAAACTCGTTCGTTCATCGAACATGTTGATTTAGGGGGGGCATGGGCGTGAAGAAGCTTTCTGAGTGTTGGCAAATCAATTGGATATCCACTACGGTAGATGAAGGCCAGATCCATGGAGTGTTCGGTTTGTCCTCTGCTTGACAGCTTTGATGGCTGACCTTGCGCTTCTCCACCTGTCTACAACAAACAAGTAGAGATTCGAGCGGTAAGGCAGAGCCAAAAATCAGATTTTCAGTTTTTTCGCCAGTCCCCACCTGAGTAGCTACAGAATTCTTTGTGCAGCTGACGACTTGAGCCTTGGTTGAATCATGCTCAAATTCTGCGGATCCGCAATTTCTCGAACCCGAAGGGTTTAGGTTTAAGATGAGCCAAGTTGCGGATGCGCAAACGCTCTGGATGGTCGCTTGTACAGAGTGCCTCGCTGCAATGCCAGCTGATGCTGTCAATTTCGCGTGTTGTTGGCAATCGACATCAGTCCAATCGAAATCATTTTCGGGTTTCCACACTCCACCGAAACAGTGGATGTCTGAGTCTCCGCAGATGCAAGTGATTTCACCTCCGCAGAATATGCAGGAAAGGCTGGTAGTTTCTTTGTCTGACATTGTCCAAGCGGATTTCGGCTACGTCGTTTTGATTGAGAGTAGCTGATTCTTTGGAATCTCTGCCTCCGCAACCACTAGCATAGTCTGCATCTCAGTGGAGACCATGGCTACCTGGCTCACAGATCTGTGTTGCTAACGTGAATCCATTTTTTGCGACAAAGTTGTGCAACGAACATGCAAAGCCAACCGTCTAAACAAATATTGCGCTGTATTATTTTCCTTGTTGTCACTTGCACAACCCTTCTGGTGCAACCTTGCAAATTCACCAATGACGAAGGACAAGAAAAGCTGAAAAGCTATCACCACTGCGCAAGGGAGATCACGGGAGCAGACAAAAAGGTATTGCGGACAGCTTGCCTTCGCCGGAAGGATCTCTGTTTGCATCTCACAATGTCTCAGGGCAGGGGCCTGTCATGTCACAAGAACCATCCACACTAGTGAGCCTAGATGCAGGTCGACCTTCTTGACACAAGTAATAGATGTTTGCAGACCTGTTCCAGGCCATCATACTTTGCAACACACAAATCCACCAACAAAACTGGGTGGACCTCGGTTTGGGCTGAACAGTGTTGCGCCATCACCTCTCACAAACTGGAGCAAAACCCACTGGAAGAAAGTCTGCATCCATTCGTCTGCTCATTGGCCTCAGTCTGTGCAGCGCTATCCTCCGCGGCAACCTCCAAGTGTGGCTGGAGTGTGTGTCTGGAACTACTAGACACTGGGTTGCTGTATGGTCAATTCCCTTTGTTGACTACAATTTTTTGTAGGAGATCGTAGGAGCTCTCTTGTGCGCAAGAGATTCTGATTGCAACATATACCTCCAATTCAATCACGTCCAAGTTCCTCTTCCACCTCTTTCTCCTGTCCCCTCCTCCCTTTCTACAGCCTCACCTCTGTTTGCGAAGCAGAGTGTTGCAGGGTCACCTGTTTGCGTGGGCAAAATGTTGCACACACCTTGCTATCTGCCAGAGGCAGCACACAACCGGCCTCTGCAAAATCCTCACTCTGAACACCACACTCGAGGCAACTGGGAACGACCTAGAGATCAACCAAGCATCTGGGAAACTTCCTTTCAACCCTTCTGAGCATCAATTCCACGGATGGACCATGATGGACCTCTACTGTGCAAAACATCTTCTGGTCCTCACCCGCCTGCACCGCAGCATCTTGGCACACTGATGGTTGCTCCTGGACTGGCTCCTGCACTGCCTCTGCCGGCAAGCAGATTAAGAAAGTATGGCAGAACGACCATTTTGTTTTCTTGGAAGAATCATTGAAATTGGGTCTAGCTGACTCAAAGTGAGAAAACATGGGGGCTGATTGGCTGATTGGCTCCCTCATTCCACTCTCATTCCTAACTCATTTCTGCTCAGCCTGTGCAAGCTCAGGAGGTTCTGTTTGAGCATCGCTATCGCAACAGCAATTGGTGGCCTCATCGACTAGGGAGTAGCGAAAGAAATACATACAAACACTTCTGAGGAAATAAAATGAAGTGACAAGAAAGAACTCATCCCTGCTGTCAGAACTGGCACCTGGTTCTTCTATGGTCTATCATTGTTTATTCAACTTTCATTCTGTAGCATCACATATTATGTTTCGAGGTCGAGCCTGTACCTCAGCAACTGCTGTGAGCACAGAACCTTGGACCTGGCTGCTTCACATCGCAGGAAAAAGTGTCAACGGTGTCAAAGCTGACCTCCACATCGACGGTGTCCACAGTGTGCTGTACGTCTGTTTGGCAGGCGGCCTGGGGAATTGGACAAACGAAGCCAGCATTTTACTGTCGTTCCGAGATGTCTCATACTACTCTCACAAGACAGCTTGGTTGTATGGAAACTAAATACAGTCACAGTGTATATCATTTATTGAAATGATATATCTGATATATATAAATATTAACAAAAAAGTAAAATAGTATGAAAATTCAGGGTATTTGGACCTTACGTGAAGCAAAATGTGAAGCGAATGCACTCTAACCCGTGCTCTTTGTTTGCATGTGTGTTGGTGTCAGTTTCAATTTGCAAGTCCTCAATTGCTGTGTTGATCATTTCAACACCTGCGACACTGTTCAGTGGCCTCGGCGGCTAATGCAGGCGCCTTGCATCACCATGTGGCAACGAGCACGCGAAACTAGAAGATCAATCATGATGCCATGTCATACCAACCAAGGCCTGCTCTATGTCTATAGACCAAAAAACACAGCAAAAAGACTCAAAAATGACGGCTGTCTGTCTATAGTGTTCTTATCATATTAACATAATTTGTAGCATGGATCGATAGATGTCGGGATTGTACGGAATGGTACAGATACAAAAAACTCAAAGTTCCCACTCCATTTAGTAAGCTGGAGAATCTGTCATAAATGAAACACATTCAGTTGCCTCTTGGCTTGGAAACCTCACAATCATCGATGCATCACCCCCTCCAAGCCGACTTTGGACCGTGCACTTTTTCTTTTGGACTCTCAAGTCTCATCCCAATCAATCACACATGCTGGTCGCATTTTCCTGGTCTCCTCAACGGCTGACCTGCTAATAGCACAACTGCGGAGTCCTAAGTGCACCAAGCATCGGCAGTGCTGGGTAATGACTTTCAAGCCGCGGTCACTCACCAGGCTTCCACTCAATTCCAGCTCCAATAGCTTCGGCAATAAGCAAGCAATCTCATGAGCAGTTTCATCTGCAACAGCACAACGCGACAAATTTAGAGAGGTTATTGGGCAATGGCGACAAATCTCTAGGACCTGAGACATGGGTGCAATGCATCCTTCCAAACTTAGCGCAGATAGGTGCTGAAGCTTTGGTAATTCATCCAAATCTCGAATCAGTTTGCAATCTGCCAGGTCCAAAGCTTCCAGCTTCGGAGGCAAGTCCGACAGGAGTCTCTCAGTGATCAAACATCTTGGGCCTCCACAGTTTAGGCACAAAAGCGTCTCCGCATGCTCTTGAAGAACTGGCAATAGATGCTCATCATTCACAATTCCCAGGAAAGAAATGTCCAGAGTTCGCAGTTTTCGAGGATTTCGAGACATTCTGGATGCTGTGCAGAATTCAAGCAGCACTGCTCCCTGCACCCGCAAACACTCACGAAGGTTCAGCTCAGAAAGTGGAGCTTCAGATTGCAGAATGGAAGATACACCGATGTTGGTCACATGAGGACAATTCCAAAGATCCAAAGAAGTCAATGAAGGACAAAAATTTCCCAGCAGCTGGCAAAGCTCATCATCAACTCGACAACCACCCAGAACCAAAGTCTCCAGACTTAATCTTCCAGCCTCTTGGAATGCTGATTTCAAGCCGTTGGTTGATAGGCTATGGCAGTCAACCAAGCTCAAAAATGTAAGGCTATGTCGACAAGACTTCAATGCTGAGCCCAGGGACTCTGCATCTGCCAGTCGTCCACAGCCCCCCAAGTACAATGTCTGCAAACATTGGAAGGTCCCGGTGAAAGACGTAAGACGTGTACATCCTGCTAACCTACGTTGCAGTCGGAGTCCAAGTTTGCAAGGTAAACCCTTTGGCAGTTCCAAAGTCATATCTCCCAAAGTTCGTGGGATATCATGTTGTAATTATCTTTATGCTGTCAAAACTTGTCGAGAGCCATTTGTTGAGCATTAAAGTTCAAAACACATTTGGAAGGTGCCAATGTCTTTTACAAAAGACAACAATGGATCACTATCGACGTCTTTTTTCATGATTCAACCCAGTGACTTCAGCGACTCCAAATTCTGTGCTGGTGCTGCGAAAATGCCATCACTGCAGGAAAGTTGCTGACAATCAAAGAGGTCCAGCTTTTCGAGTTGAGTAGATTTAAGAAGTGCAAGAAGACTTTCCTCTTGCCTGCAAAGTCAAAGGATTAAGACATGGGTTGATTGGTTTTTGTGGAAGACTCCCAAAACACTCAGACCACCTCAAACCGAAAAAATCCAAAACTATTTTCAAGACTAGAATTGTGTTGTTTTCTCACAAGCTATAGGCCTCAAATTTGAAAGTGCCACTTGCCGCAGGTGAGGACACTTCTCCGCCAGAGTCTGAGCTAGCATGTCTGCTCCAGTTTTGCCAAGGACATCTACCTCACCCAAACCCCGTGATTTTACCGAACATATCCATAAAGTAAAGATCACAAGTCCATACATGTCCGACCTTACAACTTTCCGACTAACTTGGATCTTATGTTTGGATTTTTACCTGGTAGTATCATGCAATAAGATGTAATTTCTATGGCATGCGGCATGTCCATATTACACATACGCCTTTTGCCAATTATTCGCATCCACTATCATCTGTCTATCCCACCTCAGAACCACATCCAGCAATGCGCAAGATCTCAAGGTCTGGACAAGACTTGCAGAGGAAGCGGATTGATGCCAAACTGATGCCCTGACAACCTGTGGCCGTAAAACCTTGCAATTGTGGGCTGTTGTACGCCAAAGTGGAGACTGCAGATGGGCCGAGCAAACGTGCACCATCCAAAGCAACATGCAACAACTTGGAGCCATGAAGCCTTGCTAAACGACATACCACTTCATCAGTCACCACACAGGCTAAGTGTGAAGGGGTCAAGGTCAGTCTGCGCCAGCACAAAGGTTCTGAAATGACATACCTGCCAGGATGTTCGTTGCGAAACCTGCCATCAAATCCATTAAACACAAATTTGAATTTCGAAATGCCCAGCTGTGTTCAATGGGCAGGGTGCGGTTGGCAAATCATTGCAACCAAAAAACATGGCTTCTTTCATCCGAAAGCAACAAGTACAGTATCTTGTGTCCCCTCTAACAGGTGCAATCGCAATTTCATTTGCATGGGATTTCTTGTACAGGCAGTAAATATACAGTAAATATATATATATATATATGTATACGTATGTGTACATATATCATATATCCTATCTCTTGTTGTTGGTCTTGTTGTTGTTGTTGCAAATCCATGGTCTGAGAAGTGTCGAATGGCATTGTAATCTACCTTTTAGCTGAAGGTGCCGAAAAAGTCGGCATACAGCGGGCAATTGCAAGCGGAGCAAGGCCAGAATCTCTGCTGCCGTGAGCAAGATGCTTGACAGGAGCGTACTTTCTAGGTTCAAAAAAATGCAAGGGCTGTCGTCCTTGAATGGCGATGACAAATCAAACCACGAATTGCAAAAATGAAAAAATCCAATGCAACACTGGTTGCACCAAAATAGCCCATAGCCCATATGAAGAAATAATGAACACTTGATGTTTCTTGAATACAAAAATCTTGAAGTGGCCCATGCTCTGCTTAATTGAGGAGAGTGTAGCCCGGGCTCACAAAAGGGACAATTTTGATCAATTCTGTCTAACAAGATCTGGCAAGCATCTTTGAGCTGCCATGTCTCCTCAGCAGCTGCTGGAATCGTGCTCTCATCTTCAAATAAACTCCACTCCACTGCTTCGGTGTCTCTCGACATGGCACTCGAAGGAGACATGAGTTCGCGTATGTACACAAGGCAACCAGGCTACTGTCCGTGTGTTTGGACTTGTTAATGAAGCTCGCTCTTGTGCAACCTCCTAAAAACAAAGGCTTCCACGCACACAAATGCCTTCTTGGATAACGTCACACGACCTTAATGTAGTTCCATTTAAGCAACATGTTTTGCAGACACAATCAATCACAAAGCTTTGTGTAGCTAAATACTCAACTTACAGAGCCAAAAGGCAATCTTGTATCGGGGGATCATGGGGGATCTATGTAAAACAAATGGCTTTGACTAAGCTGAACCCCCGGATAGCCTCCACTTCCGGCATTTCATCGGCACGTATGTCCTGAACGCTGCTCCCAAAAACCACTGAAACAAGACTTTCATGATCATACTGCTAGGCCAAGCACATTCAAAACATCAGACAAATAGAACATGAGAGGAAGCATGTCTAAGAAAAAAACACCCCCGCGACGTGCCTCTGGCAGTTCAAACCGAGACCTCGCGGCTTTTGAGAAGGAGACAACCCTCCGCCATCTCTATAGCGACCGCCCCCTTCCAGCACCGCATCTGCACCAAGTGCCAAGTTGCTCGAAGTCAGCCTCCAAAGAGAAGCCTCACATGTTTGTTTTTTGACGTTGCATTACATTGTGAAAGGGGTGTAGCCGAAGTGGCAGTACTAAAAAAACAGTTCTTGAAAATGGTCAGTTTGATCTCTAAGAAACAATATACGGTCCGTACGGTCGTCGCAACCTTCGAATTGGCAGCCAAGAAGCTACTGTTCTTTCGGGCCACTTGCAATGCTGCCCGACACCTGGCGAGGTTGCAGTGAATAGCATTTGATGTGAATGTTTCAGTCCCTCACCCATTGCCCATTGGAGTCATTTTTCCAAGTTGGGCTCAAGATTCCATGCCCGTTGTTTGCTCAACCGGACACACCGGTGAACATCGAAACTGACACAAAGTCACCAACAGCAAAAAGCCATCCAAGTATCCAAGGCGAAGGAAAAAGTCACCACATGTAGATAGTAGTAGATACGTCCAATCGCCCGATGCAGCTGGTGCTACTGTCTGTATTTGCAGTTGATATGGCTGCTTATATCATATTATATACAGGCTAGGCTATTAATATACCAATTACATCCAATTACATCTAATTACAGTGACTACTGTGACCAATCCGCCTGGACCAAGGGGCTCGACATATGATCCAAGAGTCGTAAGAACTACAAGCACCCAAGCATTGATCACAATTCCATGGTTCCAAAAGAATGGAATGTAAGTGTTGCCTCACAAAATGCGTATTGTCATTGCTGTAGTGGATGAATTGATCAATACTCAGCTGCTTGCTTCAAGAGCTGAATCTACACACTCAGATTCCACGTATCCCTTTGTCGGCCTCAGCATTTTCACGGAAGGTTTGCATCGAAAAATATTGACACGGACTTGGAAAATCAATCTCAAAAAAATGCTGAAGGATCTCCGTATCAACATGTGTCAACAAATACAAACTGTCGTAGGAGCAATTTGCAAAAACTTTCACTTCCAGCAAAGGATGCTTTATTCGTGGGGGTTCCTTGTACTTTCTCTTGGCATGCGGCGGATGTTGCCGAAGGCTGTCAGGTCTCTCATGGGCCTCGTGATCATCTTCTTGAACGGGTTGCCTGTATCAGGTGGCACCAAAATTGGGACTGAGTAATTGATAGACTGGACAACAAGCAGTGGTAACATGATCGCAACAACAAAATTGAATCATCTAGAATCTAAAATAAATTGAAATAATTATATCGTATGTCTGTATTTATGTATTATATGTACACCAGCGTGACGCAGGATATTTCGTTCCTTCCACGTGTCCATCTTTCCAGGAATCCACTCACCCTTCCTTCGCCGTGGCTTCTCATTGTAGACTTTGGCCTAGCCAAAATCCACACAACTCTACAACATGTTGAGTAATATGTTGAGTAAGAAGCAGCTAAAAATTGACACCCAAGATCTCCTGAATCTCATCGTTGACCGCACCCTGGCCTCGCCAACCTCTGAGACTGTCACAACCAAACGATCACCTCGCTCCACCTATGTGAACAAGATTTGAATTGAGAAAGCATCGAACGGAAATGCCATGAAATTGGCGTCTCTCAAAATTCTGGGCCCAAATTCCCATGGTGTTCAAACAAAATTGACACTTTCCATGACATTTTGGGGTCCAGAATTTTGCGACACTGCCAAACTTTCAACGTAGGTCACGGTAGCAACAGCGCAACATATTTTCTCAAATTAACAGTTTGACACCAGGTGTACAATAGTAGATCCTGAAGGGTCTGTCGATCTTAACTTACATTGCTACTAGTAGGGTTTTCAACAGAAATGAGATTTCAAAACTACACAGTCCCTAAAGTCTCACTCGCGCCGAACTACATCGAGGTGTGCCTGGACTCCATCGTGCAGAACTATGTCCAGCAACAATGCAGGTCGGTAAACCTGTTGGAGTGTGCCACCAGCCGCGTCACTTCTGCAATCTTTCACTTCTCAGCAACAGGACATCGTCAATATCAATTTTTTGCTAGTGAAATGTCTTTGAAAACTTGTCCATGGAAATCACCGTTTCACAGTCTCTTCACATGAGAAACATGCAAAATGCAATGCTCTCGACCCAAGTTTCTGAAGTTAGGAAGCCGGCTCGCAAGCGAAAAGTGTCATCATCAGTCGCAGGACGCAGCCTAACAGCTGAAATTGTTGCTGCTGATATGTTCTACTGCAGCTGATACCGATTGATACCTGATACCCATTGATACCCCCCCGTTTCCTTCAAATCCCATTGCAAACCACAAATTCACTTGGTTCTCTTCTGCCTGCAGCTCTGGTTGTGGCCTAGCCGAGCGGTGGCCTCGCCACCTGTGCCTCCGCCACCTTAGGAAAATACATGAAAATACCATACAAAATGCCAACAAATCTGAAGACAAGTCAAAAAAAGTCCATGTCGCCCTGCGATTGGTTGAGTGTCCCAACCCCATGTGCCTAGACTCCCAACAGGCATCGCCTAGGCCAGGGACTCATGTGCATCTTGGATCCACGTTTGATGGATGTTCAACTGGTGGCAAATCTCTTGAGAACTGCTGCTGCACTGATGCACTTGGAGGTCTGAGTCCACTTCACAAAGCACATCTCGCATAGAGTAGAGAGTCACCTGAAGGCGAGAAACTGAGATCCTCATCTTTTTCCACCTCGACATTCCAGCACTTTTAATGTCAGCATGGCAAAACTACTCAATGTGCTTTCTATATTGGTACCTTCCACAGGAAAGTCTCAAGAAACATTCTGAAATTCTCGGATTTTCGGTCGTTTTCGGCCTTGATCACCGCTGGACCCAATGAGGCGATGTAACGCACCTCGATGGGGCAGGTCTTCCGCCTGGCGAGGTTTCCCCATCAGAAAACGAAGTCCACGGTTGAGTTTTGGTGAATCTATGAACTTGGTACAAACTCCTCCCAAAACTTTCAAGTTGAATATTTAGGTGAGATAGAGCTCGGAAATTGTTGGGATGTTTTTGTTCTCATTCTCCACGGTTTTCTAGACCTGGTGCAGTCCAAAATACAAGAACCTTACCACACTTGCAAAAAGGTCCACATATTGGAAATCCAAGCCAGCAACTAAAGGTTTCCTGCCTCAACAGCGTGTGTGCATGCTTCAGCCACTCTGCCTTTGTGATACACAGGGAGACTTTAAAAGGGACAAGTCATCACCCACTTGAGACCCGAAGGTGTTGCCAGAAAAGGTCTACCCACACCCACAAAAGTTGTAAGGTAACGACTTGCAAGGCCTGGAGGGCACATTGCTGCTACGGAGGTGGAGCGTTGGTACGAAAGAAACTTCCAAGAGGAGGAAGTCAATACAGTAGATCATATAGAATCTGGAAGCAGATTCATGTCAACTCCTTTGATCAAGAATAGCTTTGTGGTCTCATGATCCCAATGCACAAAGGGCCAACACTATGCAAACACCTGGATCTTGGATCAAATCCAGCCTCCCACTTTTCACCTTCCCGTGCTGACCCACCTGAGCTTTCAAAGTTCGCACACAACATCGGACTTTTCCTTCTCGACGTTCGATTCAGCAACTTTCACACCCTGCCAAGCTGAGGTTGAGGCGACCGGAGCGTAGGAAGAGTGCTGCTCCAACGCCACCTGGGCGTCTGCGGAATTCTAAGGTCATGCAACACTTCCAGACTTCGGAAACGAGCGCCAGATCATCACAACTGATATGTCGGGAGGAAGGCTGGGAGCTCCCTTTTTGCACTATGTGCCGCATCCCGGAACAAGCTTGCTCCTGCGCGGACTGCTTCGCGGATTATCGAAATGGCCTCCTTTTGGCATTGAAAAGCTGCACAATTTTTCGAACAGCACCTCACCGTTTTCAGGAGCCTGTGAGTTGGAGTGAGCATTTAAAAAAATTGAGTGGCATAGCCACCTCTGCCAAGCTGATTGGATAGCAGAGAATCTTAGTGGTTCAACTTTGGTCCTAGATATATACAGTAGATGATCCATGTAGATCCTTTTCAGTGAACAAAATTAAAGGCTCAGCTAGTGATCAGCGAGGCAGGGGAATGCCTTTCTTTCGAGTCAGAGTGGAAGTTCAGCATTTGTGACCGTGGTACGCATGTCAGGATCAACGGCAAAGCCAGAAGTCACAACCCATCGGATCAGGACATAGGCTGGCCTTGGTTTCTATGATTTTCAAAAAGCTGTTGATTTCCAAGAAACTCGCTGTTTTATCTTACATATACTGATGCAGTACACTCTGTATCTTTTTGATAACTTTTGGGGTACGTATATCAGATACTGTGAAAGTGCACGCCAACAATGCCAGCAAAGCTTCCTCTGGAGGTATTTAGTGACTTAGTGGCAAGCTGCCAGTATCATGTTTGTCTTCCATGCTTGCGCCAAATCTGTTGTGTGTTGTATAGACATGATGACCTTGCACCTCCAACCTGAGTCCAACCTCGAAGCATCCAGGTCTCCCTGCAAACGGATGCGCCAAAGAAAGCGCTCCAATCGGCCAATGCCCTGCAATGGCTAAGGTATCCATGATGGCTGTGAGACTTTGAGGTCGTGAATATCACCAAGGTCCAAAAAAGATCTGACCCAACGACTTGAATCTTGAACATGAAAGAAACATAAAGAAACCAAAACCACTTGACAAGATTATACAAGATCTGTGCCTTTGAAATTCCATTCCAAATTCCAAGCCATCCGGTAAAGAATTTGCCTTGTTGCCAAAAAAGTTGCTGGCTGCCGTCTCTCGCATCTTGAACCCTTCCTCAGGTTTTGATCTTGATGCCGATTTGGAACTGGGACTTTGAACTCTGGGATTGCAGTTACATAAATCTTGTAACCAGTTTTACAGCTGTTTGCCTTCAATGTCCTTTTTGGACTTTGGCCTTGAAGTTTCAGATCTTTGAATCTTTCGAGCTGCTTCAATCCCATCCTACGCTTCAATGCAAACCAATGTCTTGGAGCAGCGAGGCCCGTGGACCATCGAAGCACATGAGAAGGTACACACCGGTCATCAGAGCCACCTCAGCGACACCAAGAGCTTCAAAGTATTATATGCATGTATGTTATACGTAAATGATACACAATGTTTATACAAAGTTTAAATTGGATGGTGAACGTTTGAACGGGTTGAACCATCCAAAAGCTTGCTTCAAACACCTATGAATGGCGTTTCAGTTCTTCAACCATCCCTCAGGACTTCCAATTCTGGCAGCTGTTCAATCCAAGAAGCATAGGCACGGACACGGTGCGGCTCCAACACCACGTCTGCCGCAGTCTGCGCAGCGCAAAAATTCACAGTCGACATTCAGGTGACAGCCGAATCCTTTAAATGCCCGCCTGAAGCAATCCAAACCAAAAACGACTCCCTTTCCATGTTTCTGGTAGCCCAGCATTGAAGGCCTAGCAGTGGATCTTTCAATAGACAGTCCAAGAGTTTCACCTCTTCAACCCAATTGCCATGGCCTTTAGGGCAGTATGACCCAGCAACTCCGCCACACAAAAGATGTGAATCATCGTTGTTATTAAGGAAAACAATAGGCCAGCCTCGGGTCAAACAAGTGTGACATCCTCCCTTTTCTTGCTTCGCACAGACATATTTTTTGCAACTTCTGTGTGGAAAAGGCTTCGCCTAGAATCCAAATCCTGGGTCTTGGACCAACATGGCCGTCTCGTGAAGCTGCACTTTGTCAGCATAGGCCACTTTCGTGATACGCCAGGCCCGATAAAAAAAATAGCTCCTTGGTGACCCAACACATTTCAGTAAGTCACATCCCGCATTGTTTGATCCATTGACTCTTCTGCTGCTGTGGTGCGCAAAGACGGTGCTGTCCGCCAAGACCACCTGGCCAACAAAAAGCGGCTGTACGTTCCTCATGGGACCCAGAAGCTCTCAGTGGAAAACTAAGTCTGAACTTCCCAAAAGCATCTGCGATCGATCTTTCATACGCGTTACTTCCGAGGCACGCAGAAGATAAGCGATGGTAAATGTCCATATTGCGCTACTCCAACCCCCTCGCCGAAGGCTAGCACCACCTCAGGAAAAATGAACAGGACATTATACAAATACCAAACCGGCATCAAGCTTGATGCCAATGATGCTTCACTGAAAATGAGGCTTTTGAAGCTCCGGAGGATGCATCTGCCAAGAGTGTTCTTGAAGGCCAAGAAAATTCAGAGGGGACTCAAAAGACATTAATTTGGTCAGAGCACTGGAAGCAGAGAAGAGGCTTGTTCATCCCAAACGAAACTGGTACCATATATATCCGTATATCACATACTGCGCATCTGAAGTGAGGTTTGACTCCCATCCATTTCTGCATGAAACATTCCCGTGGACGAATCTGTAAACAAATTATTATAGAACAGTGAATCATACTGGGTGTTTGCTTTCAAATAACCACAAAGGTGCACTGGGCCAGAGGAAAACCACTCTGGCAGAAATGCTGTTGACCGAGCTGCAGATGAAGGTGCTGCAACCAACATCCAGAGAAGCAGCAATAGTAAACCTGACAAGGGTATTTAGCATGGAGTCTGAAAGGCTTTTCACCTAGATGTATGTTGTCTTGAAGTCTCAAAGCAAAGGTGCATTGACTGCTACTTGAAGTGTTGCTGGAGTTTTTCAGTAAGGCCTATACACACAATCATCAGAAGTTGCAAAGAATTTGAAAGACACTCCTGCTAGGTAGACATGTCTTCCCCGTTTGCTTGCGAGTGCCTGAAGCACCTTGGCTCCAAACATGGTTTCTATTCCTGGGCAGCATGGCCAGAATCCACATGGCTGCAGAACTGCACCTTGGCCAACAATCAGCTATCCCTCAATCTATCTTGTCTTGAAACTATATGAAAAAACAAAGTTCTCTCAAATGATAAAATCACCATCTGTCTGAAACAAGTGCATTTCTGGCCGTACCCTTTCTCTGGAGTGGTGATTGAACTTCTGGACCCTGCAACATGGGGGGGGTCTGGTTGGCCGGCTGACCTCGCTACATGGACATTCAACCATACCTGGAACCAGAGCCCAGTGCAATCTAGGCTCAAATTGATCAAAAACCTCAGATTTGTTCAAATCTCAAATGAATTGACATGAAATGATAATGATACCCTCTTGAAACCGAACTGACGATAAAAGGATCGAGATCACTTCAATCCAGCTGAGCTGCGCAGTCCCATTCGGTCGCTGAAGCATGTCCAGCTCACCTGATAAATATCCAGCCTCAAACAACGAAAAGGCGTCACACTCCGATTCTTCGCTTTTGGGAGTGGTGATGTTGTACTTGTGGTTTTGCTGTGATTAGTGTCCAGGTCTTTGTTCCAAATGGTCATCCGGGATGATCGTTCCATCTTTGTACTCATCGTAAAGCTTAACTTGCATTCATGTGCGTAGGCTTGTACATGTCATCGGTAAAAAACTGTTTCGTTCACACCAGCAACCAATGCCACTCATCTCAAACTCCTTGATGGTAGTGCTTCCCCTTTGGTTTGTTAGCCCTTCAAAAAGCTGCGATATCAATATCAACACTGCCAAGATGCAAGAGACTCACCTGAAGCCACCATGCACGTGATCTGAACGACAAAGTAAAACAAAGGCATCGTCCACACCTCATTGAAACAAATACTGCAATCTGGGTGTCGACATCATCTGTTTTCTTTAAACAACGAATCCTTCAGATCCTTCAAGAAAAAAAAAAAAAACAAAAAACAATATATCAAAACATACAATGGCTAGAAATATTCTGAGTATATCTAGATATAGTTATATGCTAGATGATATTATGTTCTGGTATAGTATAGAATGGTGTAGTATATTGAAGTATATCATAATCATAGTATATTGCAGTACAATATGTCATATGATCCTAGTATTTAATATATCTTGATATTGTATCGTATTGTATTGTATTCTATTGTATTCTATTCTATTCTATTCTGTTCTATTGTACTGTATGTTGTCGTATTGTATTGTATCATATTCTATTGTACTATATACTCATGTGCAATAGAAATGTGTATATACATATATATCTTTTTATCCCGAGATATGTATATACGTATGTACACCACAAAAAGCCATATCTTCATCCAACACCATGAGAGTCCATCACCTTGCACAGTCTCTTTCCCAGGCACGATGGGCTCAGCAAGGCCAGCTGTGAAGGTGAGCAGCCATCCTCGCGGTGCCCCGTAGTAGCTTTTCTTCTCGTCAAAGAGCTGCGGCCGTTTGGCGGGACACGTCTGCTGTGGCGCAATGGTTTTAATTCTATGGTCACTTGACTTGTGTCCACTTTTCTTGACAAATACCTCTGCCACAAATGCATGGCTCTCTCACATATTTCTTCGCCAAAGAATATCACCATTCCCATGTCACCATGGCAAGCACCAAAACGGCTCCCCTGCCTTGCTTTGCTCTAAGCGTGCCTGCATCGCTTCCATTGAGCTTCCGAGAATCACGGCTTCCACCTTGCGGATCAACCAAAACATGTTTGTTGGCCCGAAAAATGGCCAAAAATTATGTCAAAAGTGTCAGGATCCTCTAAAACCGTGAAATCTCGTGGGTCTAATGAACAAATCTGTAGCTTGCTTGTAGATAGTAGATGGTGAGCATGCCAACGTTTGCCATCATGCTGGCGCTTCGGCGGAACTCTGTTTCAAGGAAACTTTTGCAAAGACTTGCGCTTGCAGGCAAGGTCTCAAAGCTAAAAGAGCCCACCTTTTGCGGCAGGTTATCTTCATCTTCTTCTCCTTCAACCTAAGAGTTTGCTTTTCTCTGATATGGCCTTTGCCTATAACAACAACATGACAAATGCCTGAGCCAATTGTAATGGGATAACAGGCAATTGTCACGTAAAAAATCGGAGATACCATTTTGCAACGTACTTGATTTTACAATGTGGTTTTCGCATCAGTTGTTGAGGCCAGTGCAAGATCTGGGCGTGGTGGTTGCCACACAAAAAGTGCAAGGTTGCCAGACAGCCAACCATAGATCTTATAGCTGGCCTGTCAAACCCAGGATGCCCCGAAAGTACCAGATTCCTGGTAGTAATTTAGTAACTTGACTCTTAAACAAGTAGACTCTAAGTAGACGGTACACCAATATTCTATCAACACTTGATGTTGGATGTAAAAAGTTTGGCTTTCAAAAAGTTGATAAAAAGGTGTCCATCCTTTCGCCTCTGGTAGTTGCTGCATGATGCGTGCTCGTAACTCCTGTTGAAGCTGCCCAGCTCGGCTGTTCCGGGGCAGTGGGAATGCCAACAAGCATGGCACGCAGCAGGGTGTAGCCACGAACCACATGGCGGCAAAGACGGCTTGGACAGCTTCACAACATCATTGGAAATTTTCCTGAGATACTAGTTGCAAGTTGAAAGGGAGATTGTGTAAATTACGCACATTAAATTACAAGTTTCGTGGTCGCCATGAAGTCACTTTGTGTGGTCACATGTAGATTTGCAAAAAACTCTGTCCCTCTGTCCTGCTGTCTTTACATTGTCTCTATCAAATTGTGTAGGAATCACTTTAGTATTTCAACATTTGTTTCTTTCAACCTTTTGAGCAACATGGATCTATTTTCTTTCATTTCGATTCATTTCTTGAATTTCTCTAGGAAAAAATTGCACGGCCTCAGCTCCTTCCAAATCACTGAGGCTTGAGACCCATGGCCAGTACTGTGGAGCCTGGCATCATCATCGCCACACCTAAACCAGCCGCTTGCACCTGACACGAGTAGGAAAGAGGCAGTGTGGTAGAACGTGGTAGAACATGAAAGATGGAAACAACCAGATTTGGTACAAATACCTCAGTTCATCTGGTCTTTTGCCTTTGACCTTTCTTAAATGTTAAAAACTATTCCATGATCATGTCAAACAAAACGTCTGAGTCACCAGTCTGACCTGCACCTCAAAGGCCCTATGACAACCAAAAAAAAATGATGGACATGTGACCCCAAAATCAACGGCAAAGACTTGATTCAGCAAACGGCAATCTTCGTGGGTTTTTTTTGCGCAGGGAGCTCCAAGCCGGAGCCACTGGAGGCATTCCTTCCCAAGGCATGGCTGCTTTGCATGGCTATCTCGCTTTAAATCCTTTGGTTCAGAGTTAATTGATTTTGAAAGATGTTGCAAGTCGTTGGAAGTATCTTATAAAACCTCATCATGTACGCCATGCTGGGACAGGATGCCAGACACTCGTTTTGCCCTGTCCCTGTATTTGAGACGGGAGAACGAGATTTAACTCCTCGAAGACGGTCATCTCATCACTCTGTGCAAAAGCAAAAGTCTTTCATGAAACGCTCCAACGGCGGAAAGCGTGTAAAAGAGTCTAGCGAATTTGGCATTGTCATTTCATCTTCTAGATAGTAACTGCTGACATTGCTACGAAGCTGCCAGCACGGTTGGGCAAAAGGTTGATGAAACATTCCATCTGTCTGGAATGTGAGCTTGTGAAGGGTTTCTTGAAAAGCTCTATGAAGTGCCTTTCACCCAACCGCTACCATAGTTCCTCAACATATCGTTGCTCAGTTTTCAACCGATCAAAGTAATCAGCACTTCCAAGGATGGTCACAAGTTCGTCACGGACCTGCAACCAAGGCGGACGCTGACTTGGTATGCAAGTGACAGACAATTTTGCTGTGGTTGTTGCTTTTCTTCTTCTTCTTCTTCTTCTTCTTCTTCTTCTTCTTCTTCTTCTTCTTCTTCTTC
>DF241046.1:17989-74893 GCA_000507305.1 Breviolum minutum Mf 1.05b.01
CCTTGTCCTTGTCCTTAGCCTTGTCCTTGTCCTTAGCCTTGTCCTTGTCCTTGTCTTTGTCCTTAGCCTTGACCTTGTCCTTGTCCTTGTCCTTGTCCTTCTCCTTCTCCTTCTCCTTCTCCTTCTTCTTGTTCTTGTCGTTGTTGCTGTTGTTGCTCTTGTTCTTGCTCTTGTTCTTGCTCTTGCTCTTTTTCTTGTTCTTGTTCTTCTTCTTCTTCTTCTTCTTCTTCTTGTTGTTGTTGTTGCTGCTGATGTTGTTGTTGTTGCTGCTGTTGTTGCTGCTGCTGCTGTTGTTGCTGCTGCTGGTGCTGTCCTTGCTGCTGTTGTTGCTGTTTTGAAAGAAAAACATTGGCTGAGGCATGCTTCAACAGTCCTTCCCATCCCTGCCTGTTTGCCCATACTGGTGGCGCCACATACAAATATGTATCCACCATCAGCCATCATCTGTTTGACCTCGGCCGAATTCTCGCGAAGTCGGTGTTGTACGTATATCTTCTCCTTCTGCTCTCGCGAGAAGGCAGTGACCAACTGCTTCAATGCTGGAGGCTCATTCTGCACCGCATCCTCCAACTCCTGAAAAGACAGCAAGTGGACCGCATGACAAATGTGGATGTATGGACTGCTAGATCATATTGAAAATCGAGGATTAACAAAACATCACAAAACATCTTGGACTTGGACCTTCCAGCCGCGCCATTTTGTGGACTAGGACTTTTTGTCGGACTTCCCATGTCCTTCTTGTAGATGAAGTCCTCATCACTTCTGGTGCAACCAAAGAAGAGTACAGTCTTACTGCGACTACCCTTCTCCGCCATGAACTCTCGGACAAAGCCTCTGAATGGAGCCAGCCCGGTTCCAGCACCCAACATGATGATGGGTGTCGTGGTTCGTTTGGGCAAGCGGAAACTGGAGGCTCTGGCCGCAATCCAAAGCTTTTCTCCTTTGGTAGTTCTCGCGCATAACATCTCGGAACAAAGGCCCCGAAAGCGTCGAGGCTGACTAGCACAGGCCCCAAGCTTCTGCAAGTATGCTGAGGCACGAGGAACCTCAATTCCCTTTGTGCTAAGCTCTTTCAAAACAGTCTCAACGGGTTTCGTCTCTTCTTGAACCAGACTTACACAAATGCCTATCCTTGTGGAATCCTCCTTTGAGGAGGAAGCTATGGTGTACGGCCGATTCTTTTGTCTTTGACAGATCTGCACAAAGGCTGACAAATCAATCTCTGCAGACTGCATGAAGAGCTCGAAAAAGTCTTGCAAGGTTAGGCGGCCATCAAGAAGAACTTGATATGCTTCTCGGTCCTGTACCAGTGCAAACAGCACCTCACGGTCTGCTGCATCCTGCACCAGCGGTGCGAATCGCTTGGCTGTAGACCGTTGTGGAAGCGCACAAAGGTCACAATAGATTGACAGTGCTGTCTGAACTTTGCACGGCGCTGGGAATGGCTTCCTGATCTCTGCTTTGACAAAAACAAGGTTAGAAGGTTTATGTTTTGAATATTTTGGGCAGGGTCTTGCCGCTTGGGATATTCTGATTCCTTGACCTACTTGTAAGTATACCTAAATCGGACAAACTCTGACGTTCAATTCTACAGCATTCTAAAGCTATGTGTCTTCACTGGCTTTGTGGTATTGGTTCGCGTGAAGGTCATGTAGTGCTCGAGGTGGTCGTGGACTTTCAAACGCTCAGCAAACCATTCCACAACATCACTTGGATTCTGAGGGAGGACTTCCAAGTTGTCAGCTGTTCGCCAACTGACTCCTGGCAACTGCTTTATATCAAACTCCAAATGCTTTGTTGTCTTTCCACCCTCAAGGTTTGGCTTCTGTCGCAGTTCCTCGCAAACCACCACCGGAGCCTGAGACGCTTGAAAGTACCACTTGCCGATGATGTCAGCACCACCTACCTGGACCAAGGGATCAACTGGCAGATCTCTGACACTTTCACCCATTTTCACCTGCAATGTGAGACGACTCAAAGCAGTTTCTGCACTCTCCAAGCCCTCCTTAGTGACACACAGTCTGTTTGGGACAACCAAAACAACACGTGAGGTATCGAGTCTCCAGAGTCAACCAAAAGCCCATCACAAGAAACAAAACGGATATCAAATGTCAATGATATCAAGCAAAAAGCAATTCTCTCTTTTCTTTCAAGCATCCTCCTTTCCTTGACTTTCCTCCTTTCCTAGAGCCTTTCGCAGAGCTGGCCACAAGCCATTCTCCTTCCATTGCTCGAAATCCTCCTCAATGTTCTGGTCATCGTCACCCTCACCGCGCTCATAAACCCTGGTAGCTCCCAAGATCTCTAATTGCTTGTCAATCGCTTTGCCCACGGAGTTGAAGTTGACATACTGCCTACGGTCACAGCGCTGTAGAAGAAAAGCTCTCAACTTTGTTTTGAGTTTTACATGCACAAGTACCAAATACATATCAAAATTGATCTATATGCAATACACTCGAAGAATCCCAATGATGCAATATCTAAATGCAAATACATATCTGAATTGATCAAAATCACGTCCGGCCTGTTTCCCAAGCCCATTACTGCGAAGTTCATGCCCTTCAGGCAATCCTGCTCGCGACCATCCTCATGAATCCACTTGTAGAACTCGACCGCGTTGTCAGTAGGATCGCCTTCACCATAGGTGGCAACCACCATGATGACAGCTTTGTGCTGTACAAAGATGTCAGGGTCAAAGTCCTCAAATAGCACAAGCTGTTCATGGCCTTGACTTGAAGGCTTGTGGTCTGATTTTGACAGAAGTCCAATGGAATCGAAGCTCCGTGTAGGAACAAGCTAGCTATTGGCTTTTTGAAAGAAAGAAGATGGGACAAAGAAAGGGGTTGCAGAACAGGTTAAATTTTGAAACACATTGTCCATCATAGGTCCATTGTCATGATTCATACAGGGGTCCTACAACCGGGTTGGTTCCTTTCTCGCTTTCTATGGCGACAATACACTACAGCAATTCAAGAATGATCTCCCAGTCGAAAATATGTCCTCCATGTCAACCACCATGGCTGGAATCTCAAGTTTACTTGCTTCTTCTTCGAGTTCACGAGAGAACCCCTCTGCGGTGCCCATCTGTGAGCCAAAGTAGATCCACAAGCCTTGCGACGTTGTCTCAAAATGTGTTCCATGCACTATAACAACGGTGGAGAATACATTTTGTAGGAATCAAAACCTGTATTACATCACTCCGTTCAGGGCTGTTGCAACATATGTGCCCCAAAAAAAGGCTCTAAAAGAAGCTGGTCACAAGATGAGTCCACATCTGGGAGTTCAAGTGCCACCAGGGCCTTTGACCTACAGACCTACCTCTTCTCCCTGACACCTTTGTCGGACTGCCTTCCGAAGGAGCTCCGGAAGCATTTGACTTTGGGCTGGTGACATTACCAGATGGCTCCTGCACGGTGAGTTTCCTTCAACACTGACACACTGACCTGCATGGACATAATATAATGAATGAAACAAATGGGTTGTTTCTAGCACCTTGCACAGTATGGTTTCCAGATATCTCATACTTTCACAAGCTATTCACACGCTATCTCCAATTTAGCCCTTGCAGAAAGAGTCAAAAACTGATATCTGTTCTCGATTGTTACCTGCAATATCACAATCACAACCGTGCCACATACATTCACGCAAAAGATCCTTTCATTGACAATATGTCAACCTCAAATCTGAACCTTTCACATGTCGACATCATATCGAGGATGTCTTCCATTTCCTACCATATCTCATTGGTTTCTTAAGTTTATCCCATGTCTCTCCCCTGTCCTTCTTGTCCTCACTTTGCTTTTCCAGAGCTCGGGCTTTGAGCTTCCAGAGCATCCGAGCCACCACAACAGCTCCGCAGAGCCCTAGCCCCAGCTTCGCCAGGTCGGCCACATCCGTCTTCATGGCAGCCGGGCCGCGGGAACTCCGCAGTCTTTTTGCCGCGGTGGCAGGGAGAACAAGGTCACCAAATCTGTTTCAGCCGAATGATCTGCAGCCAAAGACAACTGAGAAGACGGTGTTCGATATATCCTGATGAATGATGATTCTTCTCTAAGTCTCTTTGATGGCAAATTCACGCAGGAAGCACAAACATCTTCCCCATCGCAATTTCAGCACAGGCTGTATGATTTATGATCCATATTTTTAAAAAAACAAGAAAACCTGCTGCAAGTCTCTACCTCTATGGGACTTTTCGGAAGGCAATTCTCAAATTATCTATCACATCCAACAGCTAATCTTCAAGAGACTAGCCCTGACGTATTGCAGCTCACTAAAACCCTACAAAAAACGGTGCACCTTGGTAAGTCGGACGCCTTCTAAGTCAAAGGCGCTCTTCCTTGGTCCGTTTGACAAGTCCAAATTGGAATCCAACAGCTACACCTGTCCACCTGGACGGCCAAGGGACAACGACCGAGGCAGCCGGTCAGTGGACAGCAGGGGATCCTCAGCAAGACGGGAAGGTTGTAGGAAATGTGCATAAGATATTGTAAGATTTCAAGTCAAAAGATTGGCATCAATCATTCAAAAACTATATAAAAACTCAGATCAAAGCCACTTTACTAAGTGGCACTTTCGAGAGCCATCCCTTTCCATTCCAATGGCAGGCTTGGTTCCCCCACGCTGCCACCCCCGCAGCGGCGGTCCGCAGGCCACTGGGCACACTTGTGGATGTCGAGAGGTTGGATGGGATTTAGATTTTGCAGCTGAAAGACATATTCATATGATTAAAAATGGGTCATATGAACCTGTATCAAAGTGCAAAATAGTACGTTGTACAAGGCAGGATGAGAACATGATGAAAGAGGAACATATGCAAAGGTCATGCTGCCTTCTGCAACTCCGCAGCATGTTGGCCTCGCAGCACCTGCAAAATTAAGTGGCTACATGAATACTCGGTGAAGCAAAGGTAGCAGCGAGCCACATTCCAAATGTATGTCAAAATATGCCATAGGTATCTAGACCAGAAGGTAGGCAAGGCCCTTTTGTCTCTGCTACCTTCAGACATCCTCTTGTCTGCCACTTTGTTCAAATTGTCCTCCACATGGAGTCGCACTTGGTCCACATGTGCTGAAGTTGCTCAAGCGCAGGATTCACTCGACGATATTCCTGCTTCTCTTTCCCGCAGTCATTGCCGCAGCGCTAGACTTCTTGATTCATCTTTGGTTTCGAATACGTCCATCGACCCTTTCAAGAGCTCCCTCATAGCAGTTTCTGTCTGCATCAGGAGGCGGCTTCAGCAAGAACCAACCTTGTGTCACAGGAGAGAAGATTGGTGGAACTTGGTGGAGCATTTTGCATATTTGACCTCTTACATACACAAAAGAGATACGTGTCATTTTGATGCGGTTCCATCACCTAGTGCTGTCCTCAGATGGCTGAGAAGTCACCTTTCCAAGATTTAGCAGCCATCTACTTTCAACTTTCTGCAACCCTGCAACGAAATTGAAGTCGTCGCCGGTGCTTGCCTCTGACAGCGCATTTCATCTCATAATCGTCTCCCTGCGACAACTCGGCAATCCGTGAAACTTGCCCTAGTCGGCTTTTGAAACAAGATGGAAACAAGTGTCTATGAAAAAATGCTTTGAACTTTGGAGATCTTCGGAGCATTGCCATAAATGTCTGGCTACATGTACTTGTTGCATCTAAAACAGATCATTTTGCCATCATCCCGGATCCCACCTCTTTTAGCGAGTTTCCTCACAGCTCCGTTCTGGTGCGTCCACCAGCTTGATTGCATCCTCTCAGCAGACTGAAAGACTCTTTCGTTTTCATCGATCCTTTGCCAGAGAAATGAATGTTTTAAGCTTCACCAGTGCACCAAGAGCACTGGGATGTGGGATTGATGCTTGTCAATGGACATGACATGCCGAATTCATTGCTGGAATTGTGTCCTGCACCAAGGATTTTAGGCGGCGAGTGTTCAGAGTCAAGTTCGCATCACGATCCCAGTTCTCAAAGTCCAGCTCCTCAAAGACAAGGATTTGAAGCAAGGCCAAAGGCATCCGAAAGATTCCAAAAGACGATGTTTTTGTTGTCCAAAAAAGTAAAAAGAGATGAATAGAGCCTCCGTGATCACTGATCACCCTAGTTTTTGTGCTTGTTTCACTGACAATCAGGTTGGAGTTGATTGGTCAATGCCAAAACCCACTGTCCAGCTTTGCCACCCCACACAGACAAGGCCGTCCTCCACTTTTGAAGCCGTCATAGCTGCAGGGCGCAAACAAATGTGGTGAATCAAGGCGAGACGTGCCAATCCACCGTACGTTTCAGCCCCATCATTATTCCACCTGGCAAGTCGGTGCTGAGATAGAACACATCGACGTCATAATTGAAGAAAATGATATAATTGTTGTATGTACAACTCTCTTGTTGTGTGTGCGTTTGCTTTTTTGTTGCAGCTAAACTCGCTCGTTCTATTGAGCAAGAAAGCTCGTAGGAATCGTAGAAAGACCACAGGATGCTTGGGAGTTTTCAGTTTTCCTGCCTCTCCGTACACTGAAGAATAAAGGCTGGTCCGCCGTTCGGCCGGAACTCCAACACTGCCCCACCTGAGTCTCTCATTCCACCGATCCACAGCAGGATACAAAGGATCGTCTCTAAAATAACGAAGTACATCCCGTCTTGATATCATAGAAAGGCCATAGCAACCGCTTCAACTATCTAGAGTATTTTTTGAGCCCCAAAGTAAGCAGCTCCTTTTTTGGCTGTTTTGGCTTTCCCTTGATGTTGTTGGCCTTTTTCTGAGATGCTCTTAGTTCATTTGGTTTCCTGTAGATGTTTGTGGTTTTTGCCAGCTCCTTCCCATTCCATGCATGAATTTCAAGAATACCTCAATTTCATGGAATCATGCAATGTATATTAAAGATGTATTGATCGGTATCGACAACACGCAGAAACTCCCCGGTTTCACCTTTCCCACGGCTAAACGAACCTCGAGGCATGGACCACAGCCAAGAGAGGCCAGCACCATGTGCACCAATCAAGATCCTGACAGCCTCAAAACGCATGCGGATTCGAACAACTCAAGGGTATTGTCATTGGTGTCATTGGTAGATGCTCATGGACTTTCTTTTATCATGACTTGAACCAAAGGAATCAAAGTGGTCCTGCCTGAAATCTCTTGAACTGCCGCAACCAAGGTAGACCCTGCCACAAAGTGTCTCAATTGTTGGACAAAGCAGAGGGACGCACACGGGGAGCGGGTGGATCTTCAGTGGACCTTTATGATTGTATAATTTACTGAGCTGAAGATAACTAAAGCCTGAGTCTTAGTCTGTCTAAGTCTTCCATGCAAAAAGATTGGATCACAAACAGGTTCCTTCTTGAGCCCATCTGGTCATCCCCACCTGCATCTTTTCGATGACAGTGACTTTGAACTTTGGGAAATGATCAGCTAACATGGAGGTCACCTCCTGTATGTTCATGATGGCTCCTGAAACTTTTCAAAGGATGGAAGCAACAATAGCAAAAAAAGACATAAAGGCGTAAAACACCAAGCCGCCAATATGGTTTCTCTATCAACACCTATTACTTGAGTTCATAACCCACACAACACTCTTCAGCAAATCACTAGGATGGATCATTGGATCATCATGGTACCTTTTTTTTCAAAATCAGCCAAAGATCTGCCAGAGGCCAATGGTCTTTGCAACACAGCCAGCTCTTTGGAGTCAGTTTCAGGCCCTAAGGCTTCATACTCTGGCGTGCCACCTCGGAAACAGAGTACCCGCATGGATGCTTCAAAACTCCAATACCACCAGTAGCACAAAAAAAGAAGCTACTTGGCAAATCTGAGTAGTAGTAACAAAAATAATGTACATGTTACATATCAAATCAAATTGTAAGAGCATGTAAGAACAAGAATAATAGATAATAATAGTATGTACAGCTATAACAATATGACTGTGATGATATTGACGGCAAGGTCATAGGATGCTAGAAAACGGATCATTTTCCACAGCCCGAGCTTCGAATCCACTCTGTGATCCTCCGCACGTCTTCACAGTGGAAACCTGACGTTGCCACCTGCGCCCGAGTGCCGGGAGCTGTCTGTCCACAGCTCTCACAGGGTACAACCTGGAAAGCCCTATTTCAACGAAACCTTCCATGAGATGTCTAGTTTTGCACACGTTGATCATAACTCAACGTAATGAAATGGATGCAAAATCAGCTTCATAGTTGTGTTTACATTCATGATCTTCAGATTCTGCTAGTATAAGTCCAGAGATGATTCGGACAAACTCAACCGTGCCTGAAAGCGCAACGGACGAAGTCCAAGAATGATCTTCTTGTAGCTCTTGCCGTAGTAGTCCTGCTCTCGTGACTTAAGCACAATCATGAAATTGACTAGCTACATTTGCCAACATCAAACACTCCTGCAGCTGTCGAGCTGGCCGATCTGATAGCCAACGGAGAACATCCTGCATAGAAAGCAGTTTAGTCAAAAAGCTGGGAGAAAAACATCCCTCACCAATAAGCAGAAAGCTCAGTGGGATTCTGATTATGATTGCGGGTGTTTGCATGTTCTCATCCTCGACCTGCTGTCACCAAGTTCTCCCCCGGCCCCAAACTTCCGTGCCTCATGGAGACCCCTTCGTTTCCAGGAAGGGACACTCTTCAATGGCTTTCCAGCTCCATCTTTCTGCATAAAGCGACGAGCTTTAACGGAGATGTCACAATGCCATGGTCCTAGAGATTCCTATCATGTACTTCATGGAAGGAGTGAAGTGGCTGTTATTTCCCACCCTTCAAGAATCCACTTTTTTGAACAATCAGTGGAGCTCTGAAACCCAGCCCTGCCTTTGGCCAATGATGTTGCAAGAAAGACCAGTGCATAGGTTCGGATCGAACTAGTTCCGTGTAAAGATCCACCTGGCGTACCCCAAGGCACTACTGACAGCTAGACTCTTGAAGATTCCCTTCTTTTTGCTGAAGTCAAAATAACTGATGTTTCACTACCGCGAATAGATCTGCCAGCCTTCTCTTTTGCAGATTTGCCCCAGTCAGCATCGTCCCAAGGAAAGGCAAGGGCCTTGCTGGAATTAGTGGCAATTGCAAAGCTTGAAGTAGCAAAACATCCTTTTGAGAAACACATCATGCATGATAAAGCGATCTCAAAAGGAACACTCAGTGAACTTCTGTCAAGCAGCTATGTCCACATCCTGTGGTTCAAGCTGCAATTGCATCTTCAGATCCTCGATTCATCAGCAAGACTGCGTGTGGATGGGTTGTGTGAATCCAACCTTTAAAACGTGATAGGCAAACATAGAGATTGATAAATAGATTGCATGAAAACAGCCTTAAACAGTCCAAGTCTCTAAAGCAGGCAACCACCAGTGCAAATGGTGCCACGGATTGACCCAGGTTGAATAAGTCATAGGAATCACAAGCAGGGTCCGGTCCTCGTAGAACACAGGAATTTCCAGTGTTTACAAAAATTCGTCTCTACTTCCAAGACGAAACATCGATTGGAAAGGATTGATTTCCTTCTGGATCTATCCCGTGTTCACGACATCTAAAGATTAAACATGTGTCGTTCTGGAAGTTATGATGATGTGCATCACATTGTATCAGGACAAATCCTTTGGCCTGCAAACAATCGTTCTGCCAAGCTGCGTCTGTCACTTCGGAAACTCGCAGGAAGCCAACTGAAAGCCTAAGGACAATGGCGCTGCCCAGTACTAGGGAAGTGTGGAGGATACTCTTTCTCCCAGAATCATGGAAGTGGAAAATGATGGAAAATGGCTGTTTTTCAAGGTAGAGGAAAGGTATAGAATCTACATCAAGCATCAATCAGTACACTGCGCCAAGCTTCCAGAAACGTCCACTGTCTGTACATACTGGCCCAGGATAAGGCCTGAGATTTGTTGAAAGGAAAGCACTCATAGAAAGCTTCAGAAAAGGCGCCAGACTCCCGTGGTTTCTTTGTTGGCCATGCGTAATACGCCAGGAAACGGTCCAATATAGGCATCTGCATCATTGGGTCCTGCAACATTTGCAGGGCATGTCATCATGGTCGTGATGATGATGATGATGGTGGTGATGATGATGATAATGATGACGGTGATGAAGGTGATGATGCTGATGATGATGATGATGATGATGATGATGATGATGGTGGTGATGATGATGATGATAATGATGCTGATGATGATGATGATGATGGTGGTGGTGGTGATGATGATGATGATGACGGTGGTGATGATGATGATACTGATGCTGATGATGATGATGGTGGTGATGATGATGATGATGATGATGCTGATGCTGATGATGATGATGATGATGGTGGTAAAGATGATGATGATGATGATGATGATGATGACATGATGATGATGATGTTGATTATGGTGATGAAGATGGGGATGGTGGTGATGGTGATGATGATGATAATGACGATGGAGATGGTGATGATGATGATGATGATGATGATGATGGAGATGGTGATGATAATGATGATGATGATGATGATGGTGATGAAGATGGGGATGGTGATGATGATGATGATGATGATGGTGATGATGATGATGACGATGATAATGATAATGATGACGGTGATGATGCTGCTGATGATGATGATAATGATGCTGATGATGATGATGGTGCTGATAATGATGGTGACGATGGTGATGAAGATGGGGATGGTGGTGATGGTGATGGTGATGATGATGATAATGATGACGATGATGATGATGATGATGATGATGGTGATGATGATGCTGATGATGATGATGATGATGATGAAGATGATGATGATGATGATGACGATGATGGTGATAATGGTGATGATGATGATGATGATGATGAGGATGATGATGGTGATGATGGCGATGACAATGACCGGTGGATGATCAAAAGCAGGTGCCGCAGCCCTTAGTGAGTCCCCAGATTTGCTCCTTGGGACGGCTCCACTTTCGCAGGACCTAGCGCATGTGGCCCACACTGTAAGTACCATGGCTGCCCTGGCACCCACTCCGGCCTCAAACAGTCTGGGAAAGACGGCAAAATCTGAAAGAGGTGTTTCCTGAAGCAGCTTAAGACCGTGGCACACCAAAGTCCTTAAAGTTTGCCTATTTCAAGAGAAACACGGGTACGTACGCTGAGTACACATCTGTTTTTGGATCACAGCAGTCCAAGGGGCCAGTGAAACGATGACTGTGAATGGATGTTTTCGCTCTCGACACCTGATGGGGTTGCACCACATTTTCAATGACTGAGCAATCTTGAATGAACTTGCATGCAAAAGTTGTTGAAAGAACTCTTGAATCGCAAGTGGGGTAGGAGTCACATTCCGCTAAAGGATGATGAAGGCAGGTCTCAGGCATGCAACCGTTCAGACTTAGACTTATAACTGTGCAATCAAACTAATTGTCCCAGTGTTACATAAATTCAATGCCAAGACATGAGACTCCTCAGTGACTCCACAGACAATGTCCGATCCATAATGGCCTCTGTAGGGAGACCATGCCACTCGTCCCAGAAAACTGTTCGTCAAAGGAATCTGGCCGTTCTCCCGCTTTGCCACCTCGTAACAAGCGGGATGCCAGAGCCCCAACACAGCCCAAGACTGGCACTGCGCCACACCTCCCAAACGGCTTTTCCCAGCTCGACAGCAAGGTCGCGGGCGCTGAAACCCCAAAAGTGGACATCCAAGCAATCCTTAGCCATTTCTGCCAGATCATGGTCGAAGCCAATGTGTTGAATGCTGATCGCACTTGCGACCACACGGCATGCTTTTTCAGATCGTGTGTTAATGTCATAGACAACCCAAAACTATGCAACTGATGCAGGTCAAACTGAGATAGTACAAAGCCCTTCCACTGCACGGCCATCACGCGGAAGAAGGCTCGCGGACAACAAGCTATATAGGTTATTGTTATCAGTTGTTTTTCGTACCAGAGGCATTCCAATTCAGGCAAAGAAGCAGCTGCCAGGGTTACCAAGCGCAGCAAGCTGTGGTAGAGGTGCAAAAATTTCTCGAAGTCATGCCTGATATCCAAAAGTCCCAGCTGTCCCATGAAAGGCAGATTGAACAAAACGAAACTTATCGGAAGTTTAATACACTGCACTGAGTTCCATCATATGCCCAAAGGTTTCAATTTTGGCATTTTAACCAAGTCTCTCCAACAAGCATTCTTGACCTCGGCAAAACATGCAAACAGCAGTTCACAAGGTACCAAAAAGATGAGAAATCATACTCATACACTTATGTAAATTACTCTGGATACGCACACATGGATATAGATACGAACTAGACATACAGATTATAGAAATACAAGTATGATAGTAATACATGGGCATTTCATGGCATTTTAACATATTGACAGACATTTCATCGTTCTTAAGGTTTACATGTAGATCAACCTAGCCAGCCCTCCGAAGTTGAGTTGCTAAATTTGAGGCTCAGACCATTTACGATGAGCTGGGTAATGTCTCCAGGTAAGCATGAGCTGACAAATGCCTCCCAAGAGGATGCAAGGCCAAACAACAAACAGATAAAAACAGGCATCCACAAGCCTGAGAATTTTTCAACTTTTGAACATGACTGCGAGGACCCTTCTTGCCACCACTTGCGTCATTTTGGTCATGCAATTTCCAAAATGACGAAAGACTTGGAAGACTCAAGATGGATCAAAGTCTGATTCTTGAAGTTGAACGCGTCAAGAGTGAACATGGTGACATTCTGTGTCATTGCCTGTTTTTGTGACGTTGTCATAGGCGCTTCTATCCTTTCTACTTCGGGTAATGAAGCATATCGCAATTTGAAAGGGGCCCAAAGAAAATCAGTGCTCAGTCAGAGAATCAGTTTGGTGCTTGTTTTGCATCAGAAGAGGCATCATACAACTACGTAATCAGCTTTTCACATAGTACTGCACTTTCTCAGCAACGTTGCCAACATTGTTGATCAAAAGTCAAGCAAAAGGATGTAAAAGGTGTTCATTGCGGCAAAGAACTCGTGCCTGGCTCATCATCGTGGATGGATACGTCATTTCCAGATCCATGTTGATGCAAGAGTTAGCACCCTCAAATCAGACTGCAATTCGCGGTATTCAATTGAAAGTCAATCTTCCCCCCCTCTTCAGCCGACTCTACAGAATCTCAAAAGACCGAGCATGAGTCTTTTGTAGAAGCCTCATGGCGTACATCCAAGAGATATCAAGAGATCATGTTCAGCCCAAGCTTCTGCTGCAAAGGGTGATCCACGACTGTGATTCAGCAGCAAGGCAGCGAAATTTCTTGCCGGAAACTTGGCCCGCCAGAAGCTTTGACGGACATAGGAGTAGAACTCAGATGCCTTTGGCGTCCCAAGAAAAGCAACCCGAAATCCCAAATAACATAAGCAGATATAAGAAGCACTATCCACAGAATCTTCCTTTCCTTCCTGGTCTTTGACTTTGAAGGTGGACAAACCACAATTTCAAATTGGATCCTTGAATCGCCTCCAGGCATCGGCAGAAGTCCACATAACCCCATTGTTGACGCACCAAGACTGAGAACTTCTTCCAAATCGAGGACTCGCTCCTGTGCCGCAAGGGTGATATGTCTACATGACATGTCTGACTCTCAGGTCCAAGCCTTACCATACTTTTTCGAAAGTGGCCATGGAGTTTTCTTCGAACCGCCTCCAGGGTCACCTCAGCTCAGTCTCACTTAGCATGGTGATGCATGGTCTATCTTGGTGGGCAATTTAGATAATAAGACAACACCATGCAGCTTGTGGCAGGCAAGCAGCGTAGTACTGCAAGAGGAAATACCAAGGCACTTCCATGTTTTTCAGTTCAGCACCTGCGGGTTTTGCAATGCAATCAGGCGACCACTATCATGTTTGGTTGATGCTTGTCAGACCAGCACCTGTTTTGTTCAGCTCTGTGTCAAGGCTTCGAAGCAATGTCCTGCTACGGATGCATAGGACCAGGTAGGATTCAAGTCATGCTGACGTGATGCCATGCTGCCATGCTGCCCTGTCCTGAGGCTTGCCATTGCCAAGTGCATAGCACTGAGGCCATGGCTGTCACGACTTTGCTGCTGAAGCCGTGACAAAGCAGTCGGAAAATCGGTGTCCTACAGTCCAACGACGACAAGCGGAGTTGGTGTATTTGCTGTTGTCAGCTCTCCATCTACTTTTTGGAGTCCAGCCAAAAGTCTCAGATTGCCCTTCGTGCGATTACATCAAAAATTGCAGTATTCAGGTCCCCACTGGAAGAGTGAAACATCATGTTTGAATATCCGAAAAATTGGACTAAAGTTTTTACCACCCCCCACCAGAATCATGTGCGTCCTTGTTGCTCACGAAGCCGATAAAGGCCTGGCACCAAAGGTGAGTTGATCAGATGATGTCAACGGCTTTGTGTCTAGAGTCTAGATTCAAAATGATTCAAAGTGATAATTTTTTTCTTGTCATGTTACAAAGCATTTCAACTTCAACAGTTTCAACATGTTTCAACGCTAACTTCCGGGATATCCAAACACCTACAACCGTTCAGCTGCCATGTCCCTGAAGGGTTCAGTTGTTCTCATCAGCCCGCCTCTGGACCCACAAAAGTCTGTCGTGGCTTGCAGCAGCGCTCAAAGGAGTACTGTTGGTTAAAGCAACCAGCAGCAACTCCTACAGGAGGTTGTGAAACTAGTGGCGAAGCAAGTTTTTTCAACGTCATGAGTCATGCTGCGAAGTTCATGTCATGTTCCCTCAGACAATGTTTTTTCATGCGTGATTCAATGCATGAAAAATATGAACCCTCTCTCTCTCTTGTCAGATTCTATCTGTGTTCTCTGGGTTATCGGACCATAACAGCACACGGATCGTGAAAGGTCACCCCAACACTCTGCTGTGCTCAAAGTCTCTGGGGGCTGCATTGTCCATGGCCATTCCAGGCAATGCAAACCCTTGCGCTCCAGGTGTGTAACAAAGCCTTGCTAGCAAAGTGGAACAGCCTCGTTCTGGACTTTGATTCGAGCCAAAATTGAGGAGACGGCAACTTGAAAACTCTGTACAAAGTCACGCATTTCAGCTTGCGCATACATACCCCAAGAGGCAAACCATCTGACCTGTCAATTATTTGTGCGATATGATTTCTGAATGCGCCATATGCACAAATCACTCAACCGCTTCGTGACAGCATGCTTGAAAAATGACGACGACCCCTGTTCCTTCTCTTCTTTTGTTTCTCTCCTTGTCCTTCCATCCCCCTAAATGCCTGTTGTACTGCCAAAGCTTCTGCAAGCCACGCCTCAGATGTTGACAAACTGAGTTGTCCCAAATACAGGTTCCACAGCAAGCTTCCACGATTCGTGGCTCACATGGATTGAATACTTTCGCACAATGTATGTCAAATAGATATAATTACGTACAAATATTTTTGTTTAATGTACAAATAAAAACTATGCGCCCTGGGCCTATTTTGTATTAGACAAACTGAAAAAAGTTGTTTGCTTGTTCTGCTTCGTCATTTTCTTCTTCGTCTTCTTCTTCATCTTGTTGTTGTTGTTGCTGTTGTTGTTGTTGTTGTTGCCGTTGGTTTGTTGGTTTGCTTGTTTGTTTGCTTGTTTGCTTGTTTGTTTGCTTTTTTGCTTGCTTCTTTCTTTGTTTGCTTGTTTGTTTGTGTTGGTTGATTGGTTGGCCGGTATGTTGGTTGTTGTTGTTGTTGTTGTTGTTGTTGTTGTTGTTGTTGTTGTTGTTGCTGTTGTTGTTGTTGGTGGTGGTGGTGGTGGTGTTGTTGGTGCTGTTGCTGCTGCTGTTGTTGTTGGTGTTGTGGTTGTTGTCGTCGCTGTGCCTCTTGATGTTGTGGTTTTTGTTTTCGCTGTTGCTGTTGCTTTTGTTGCTGTGTTTGTCATTATTGTCAGTCTATGTTTTCCTGTTTTATTGTTATTGTTCTTGTATCAATCAACCAGTGGGTCTATCAACCAATCCATCCATCCATGCATCCATCATTCAAACATTCGATCATCCAATCATTCATTCGATCATTCATTTTTTCATCAACCCATCAATCCAATCTCACTCTTATGACGCCTACCCCGCAGTCCCGCCCAAGCAACAGGTCCTCGTCCATGTCCACACCAATTTCATTCAGGCTCGCCTCTGGGTTGAGGAGAAGCAATCAAGAAAATCAAGTGTAGCTGCAGCATGACTATTTAAGGAGGTGATGCACCAAACACAAACTCAGTATAGTATATAAGAGTGTCATAGCATGGATCCATTTAGCTTTCCAAATAAACTCACTAAGCTATTCCAAAACCTTGACTTTAGTCTTGTCAATGTGAAAAGCATAAGAATTCATGATGTTTCCTGATGTTTCCCGCCAAAACACAGAAAGCTACATACGACCAGTAGCAGTAGCACCTCGCAATCCCCATCTCCAGCCTCTGCAAACATGGCCAGGGCCTCCGAGAAGAGCAAGCCAGCTCCGTAGAAGGAAAGAATTCCTGACTCAATGAGTTAAGGAAACAGTAACACAGCAACACTGTCAGTACGTAAGTGTTTACACGTGTTGCATGTTTACACTTTGCAAAGTTTTGCTTTTGAGAGCTGATTCTCTTGCATCACAAAAGCTCATATCTCATTCTGCCACACTGTGCCTTCTCGAGAGCCTTCCGTCACGGCCAAAACACGGCTTAGCCAGAGTGCTTGCTCCTGATAAAATGAAGCCATCTCATGATGCGTTGTGAACTAGCAAAGGTGACACTAACTAGTTCATCTTAACCATGTCATTCAAGCCAGCCTACAGTCAAGACCACGGGAAACAAGAAATTTCCAAACGTTGCAATCATGCACAATATTCCATCCAAACTACCAGCTTCAAAAAAAAATCCTCCATTCAAATTTGTGTATTTAACAACAACTCCCAAAAAAAAAAGCACGTCAGCTCCTTGGAGTCCCAATCATCCGTCGGTGTATCAAACCACAGCCTGTAAGAAATGAATTTACGCATCAGGGGAAGCGGTTTAGATTGTTGAAACATTGAAACTACAAAGTTGGAACCCTCCGGAGGCCGGACATGGCCGAAAAAAAAAACTCCTCAGTGGCGAATATGCCGAAGGCGCTGTACAAAGTGGCCAAATCTCCACAATTTTCTGTCACCCACGTCAACCACCACATTGGCAACAAAGTTGACAACTGTTGCAAATTTCTCACCGGCCTTTTCAGACTTTTGCCCAGAGCAGGCAAGGAGCGCAGTTCGGAAGCATCCTACAAGCACCACAGGTTATGGATGGTCAATCGACACGTCCCTTCTTATCTCGATACTAACATACTGCAAATGAAAAGACATCAGGCATCAGCAGCCAGTCATCTTGACTGTTTTCCAGATTGTAAAATCAACTTCTGTGTCCCGGTGATTCCTCGCCTTCACAGCCTGCAAGCCAGGAGGGGATGCCAAAAGCGCACCCAGCACAGAAAAAAGGTTGCCTGAGCAACTGAAGCAAAACTGATGATGAGTGGTCACACTCAATTCTTGGAATTGATGATAAACTGGTGAGAACTAGTCCTCAATGTTAGGTCTATTCCAGCTTGGAAACAAATCCTTTCAATTCGGAAAGAGCAACTGAGGACATTTCAATAGTATAGCTGGCTGTCCTGGCTCGTGCGGCCTTGAGATAGTGCAACCAGGTGTCGCAAAGCATCCACCACTGCACTCGCTGCAGCTTCAGGAGTGGCTGCCTGCCAGCGGCCTGATGACTCACCGCCTTCCTCTCGGTTAGCGAGCGCCATCCTGCGCAGACCACAAAACATAGAACCCATTCTCAAAAGTCTTGTTAACATCTCGCTGACGACAAAACAACCACCGCCACCACGGCCGTCACTGTCACCACCACTGCCACCACCGTCACGACCCCCACCCCACCACCATCACCAGTATTTGCCTAACATCTTCAAACATGTTTTGTCTGTGTTTGGCACATCGACTGCGGCCACAAGACAGCTTTGTCAAGCTCTCCTGGCACATCCACCTTAGCGAGACATTTCCTTCGCCATGATGCTCCAACAGATCTGCAGTGGATGGTCTTAGACTAAGCCAGCAATTGGCAGGGTTGGTTGGAGGGTTTGGCACCAAATTTAGCGAGCGTACATGAAGGGAAAGCAAGTGAATCTGAATATGGCACATGCTTTAGCCGCAAATGTAAAATGGCTTCATGCATCTTTCTTCTGCCATGTCCATACATGCACCCTCTGGAAACTGCAACGCTCACTTAAGTTGTTTGCAAGCAAGTGGCTTTTTTGTTTGTTGGGATTCAAATTTCATTCAGGCAATTTCACTTGAAGCAAAGCCCAGAAGGCCGGAAGCGTGCAAAGTTTGTCTAAGCAATAGTCAAGTACGTCTGGTCTCACAATGAGAAAATCAATCGCGTTGCAACAGGACTCAAGAAAAGGCTTGGAGCGAAGAGATTTGATCAGCTAGTTGTTCACTCTGTCCTTGTTCATTGCCTCTGAAGACCCTCTGCAGAAGGACATGTGCGAATAGGATTAACAAGATAAGAAGATTGCAGCACTGTGGAGGGTAATGCCCAAATAGTGTTTCAAGCATTTCTACTTGTAGTTTCTAGTTTAGGCATCTGCGCCTCAATACATATACAGTACGCTGCATACTACAGTGAACTCCACTGTCTGCTGCCAGCAGAGCTGTCAAACCAGGTTGGTAGCACCGTGCCAATTTGACTTTCAAAGTCTCGCACATACAGGGCCTCGGGTCTCCACAAACATCGAATCTCAAAGCTCGGAAAAATGTATGCATAATTTGAAACACACTCAAATTCCGAGTAATGACAGAAAATCTAGGTGAAGGTTTACTTTGCCTGATTCAATGGGTCCAAGTCAGCAACCCGAGAAAGACACGACAACGAGGAGGATCAGCATCTTCATCTTCATCTTCATCTTCTTCTTCTTCTTCTTCTTCTTCTTCTTCTTCTTCCTCTTCTTCTTCTTCTTCTTCTTCTTCTTCTTCTTCTTCTTCTTCTTCTTCCTCTTCGTCCTCCTCGTCGTCGTCGTCGTCGTCGTCGTCGTCGTCGTCGTCGTCGTCGTCGTCGTCGTCGTCGTCGTCGTCGTCGTCATCATCATCATCATCATCATCATCATCATCATCATCTTTGTCATAGTGAAAAAATATATATATTAAATTTAGGTGTACTTGCATTTTCCCTGCTAGAAAAGACATTTCGATCTGATATTGGCGTATTGCCTCTCGGCAGCAGCAGGATCAGCAGAGACAGGAGAGACAGGAGAGACAGGAGACACGAGAGACACGGAAGACACTGACTAATAAGAACATCCACTAGATTTTTTTTGAAACATTATATACATCTCCTCAACATATCACTCACCGCAATCGCCTCGGTGCTGCTGGTGCTGCTCGGAAACCTCCACCAGCAATAGCAGCCATCGGCCTGTCACCATAGTCAACACCTCTTGAAAAGGCTGCAATTGGCAAACAACTAATCCATGGTCATTTGCTATCTAGGAGGATGTTGCCTTGACTTTCGCATGAATGCGGACCGAACGGAGTCACGTTGCTACTTCCAATGGCACTTTCGCTGGTCCGTGCCGTGTATGTTGGTATGTATCATTGCAAAGACTGTACAGCACCCGAGAAGTCAAAGCTCCGGTATCCAGCGACAAAATCATCAGATATTCAAATGTTGATTTAACTTAAAACAACAGCATGACTCGGCAAAACAGCCCATAGCACTTTCTCGAAGCAATAACTACCTGAGCTTACAGACCCCAATAGCAAATTGGACACCCAGGGTGCCTCCTATGTCGTTCCAAAGCTTCTGTTTGATACCTCGCAATCTCCTTCAGCAACCCATCTCAGGCAAGACAAATCTTGGTTCAAAAGAGGCGTGCAAAGCTCCAGACTGATGTTTCCTACAACCACTCCTTAAGGCCAGCGGCTACACTCAAGTTGATGTAAGGCGTTGCATGCACACAGTCCTCCCGCAAACGTCGGTTCTCGTCTTCCAGGATGGTCCGCTCCAAGCCTTCGGACAGTCTCCCGCAAAAAGCTCTGGTTTGAGGGAAGCAAAGTTCAAGTTGGCATCCCAGTATCAAACACCTTCGGTGAGCACAGCAAATCCTGCGATCGACAGCTATTACTAGTCTATCTATCTTATCTTATCTTACCTTGTCTTGTCTTGTCTTATCTTATCTATCTACGTATCTACCTATCTACCTATCTATCTATCTATCTACCTATCTACCTATCAACCGAATCGATCAGTCGATCAATCAATCTATCTATCTAATCCAATCTTATCGAAACAAAACTAATCCAATCAAATCCAAATACGAGTACTACAATCTAATCAAAGCTAATCGAATCGAGTCCAATCTAATCAACTTAATCCAATCGAAGCTAACCTAATCCAATCCAACCAGATTTATCCAATTGAATCTTATCTAACCTAACCCAACCTAATCTAATCAATCTTCCTAATCCAATCTAATCAAACCTGGTCTAATCTAATCTACGCTAGTCTGATCTATCTAATCTAGTCTACTCCGACCTAATCGAATCTACTCCAAGCTAAGCTAACCCAACCAAATCTATCTAATCTAATCTAAGCAAACCTGGTCTAATCTAATCTACACTAGTCTGATCTATTTAATCTAGTCTGCTCCGACCTAATCGAATCTACTCCAAGCTAAGCCAAATCTATCTAATCTATTCCAAGCTAAGCTAACCCAACCAAATCTATCTAATCTAAGCTAATCTAAGCAAACCTAATCCAATCTAAACTAGTCAAAGCCTTGCTGATCCAATCTAAACAAAGCTAGGCCAATCTGATCTAATCTACCGAATCTCATCTAGGCAAAGCTATTGAAGTCTGATCGAATCTATCTGATCCAACCTAATCCAACCTAACCCAATCTCATCGACGCTAAGCTAACCTCATCTCATCCAATCCAACCCAATCTAATCTATGTAATCTAATTGAATCTAATCTAATGTAATGTAATCTAATCTCTCTATCTGTCTGACTGATTGTTTCCATTGATAAGCACCTTGAGAAGCCTCAGGAAGTAGGCAGGAAGTAGGAAGTCCAGATGATTTTGAAGCTGATGAGCTAATTTTTGATCAAAGAAGGCGATCTTACCATCTCTTCCCTAGGTCAGCATATGTGTTCAAGACTCTAGACCACGAACGCAACACTCTAGATGGCTGTCAAGCTGCGATCGATGCTGCATATATAATATACAAATACAAATACAAATGGGTTGATAGGTGTAGGATGATGACAACTTATTGGGTGCATCGGTCTTAAACCATTCACCAATATTTCTGAAGCTTGGCCAATTCCATGCATGCCCGAAACATGGCAACACATTCACAGCATTCTGTGAAAATAGATTTTATTGTGTCACACAACCTCGGTTGTACAGCACCTACATATATCAAGTATCCATGTATAATATATTATGTATATATATTGTATAGCGAATACACATTCAACAGCGATATGATACATATTCAGATCGGCAGGGTGACATCCCAGAATTGTATCGCCTGACTCGCCCACGCTGCTGCCACTGCGACTCAACCTGAAAAAATCAGTCGACCAATCCTATCTTACTCTGCAACATGCAAACTTTGCTTGCCCCATCTCCCTCCCATTCCATCTTATTCCGGTCGTATTCCGTCTTGTTCCATTTCTCCGCAAGTGCAAGCTGGATCTGTACATGGGAACCGTGAAAAAGCAACTCTTGAGAAAGCTCATGGGGGCCCATGAACTTATCGTTGCTACAGGCTCCCAGTGTTCACTGCCCCAACACACCTTGGGTAGTGTGGCAGAATAGAATTCTCATCAACTACAATCTCAAAAATGCGAACTTGCTGTAGGTGAAACATGTTGCCGTGCAAGGGAGTGCAAAGTGAGTCCAAGAGAATATATCTTACTGTATGATATTGTATGCAATGCCAACTTGAAATTCTGAAACTTGAGACTTGAGGATTAAATTTGCGAGTCTTGTACCGTATAGTAAAGTACAGGTCCTCTTCCACTTGTCACATTCTTTCTTACATTACATCTTTGCAACCCCTTTAGGAGAACAAGGTCATGTGCGCCTCATCCTGCCTGTGTTTCGCATTGGAACAAGACTTCAAACGGGCTAGGAGCAGCTTGAGGAGTGTCTTGCGTCCAGCAAGGGCCGCCAATTGCAGCGGCCTTGCCGTTTCTGCCAAGTTGTGCGTGACAGGCCATATCCCTGCGGTCAGAAACTCACTGACAGCGTGCACATGACCCGCATGTACAGCCAAATCCAATGGAGTTGTTCCTTCTGCTGCAGTGAAGTGTGCCCTGTGCTCCAGTAGCAAACGTACAATTTCATGATGACCAGAATGTGCTGCATCATGCAAGGGACTGAAGCCGAGCTTATCGCATCTCTGCTCTGCACCTGCATCCAACAACATCCTCACCATGTCAAAGTGCCCATGACGAGCTGCCATGTGAAGTGCTGTTGCCCCATCTACCATTGGGGATGATGGGTCATATGAATCATCGGCAGCTATCAGGAGTGTTCCAATAGCCTGTGAGTGGTCCGTGCTGCTGATGGCACTGTGAAGAGGAGCTGTAAAGCTTGGTGCAACTCGCAAGCAAAGACTTGAATTTGATTCTTGCCTAGCAATCTGGCAGGATTCAGTGCATGGAATGGCCTGCAGTTTGGGATTTCTGTTCACAAGCATGTGAAGAGGTGTTGTCTTATCTGTCTTGTTGCAACCAAGTCGTGAAGCTCTCCTGCCACCCAAAGTGGCTTCCTCTGTATCGTTGATCGAAGTTTGCAAGGCCGTGAGGGGTTGCACAAGTCCTTCGGAGGTCCAATCAGACGGTGGCTTGGTGACCTCTCCCATATCAATCACCACATCTCCAAGCCCAGGTGCATGCTGTGGCTTCATATGATTTGGACAGCTGCGCTTCTCCACATCTTCTCCACCTGAGTTGCGCGCAGTGATGTCTGCAACAACCATCTTCAAAACCAAACCCACTGCAGTTGGAAACTGTAGTGAAATCACAACCCTTCACTAAAGGCCTGTTATTGTTCTGTGGTTTCCCACACGCTTCATTGTCCTTACAGCCAAGATGCAGGAGCTTGCAACGCTAGCATTGTCAACCCCTGCAGCGACGGACGATTCATAGAGTATACCCTGAGTTGGTTGTCTCATGGCATGTCCATCCATAGTCAAACTGCCAGAATCAAGTCGAACAAGTATACAAACACAGTCTGGAAATGATCAATGCGTTTTGATCCTTGCCATTCTTCCTTGGACCCGCTTTGGAACTCTCGTTTCAGTGCTGTCTTTGTGATCCCTGCTTGTGCACCCTTCGCATCTCGCTCTTACATACAACACCCACCCGGTTGGTTGACACCTTTATGGTTGGGAGTTCGCATCGCGCCCAAGAGTTCCTGCTTCCAAGTCAGACAGACACATCATGACACGTTTTGAGTTTCACTGTTTTGCACCTCTTGCATCTACTCTCGGAGGCAAGGTTTCTTAGCAAGAGAAAAGCAGGCTGGCTTGACGCACTAGCCCCGAGCCCTCCTCCACCACATCATAGCTGTGCTTGGCAGTTTCACGCAGCGAAGCCGGAGCCTGCAAACCATAAACACTGACAGATTCTATATAGCTGGCTATAGGCCTATAGGCTACTCATGTTCGCAGAGAAGTTCGACCAAAGAGCTTTTGCTTCACAAGGCCAGAAAGTGGCAACCAAACCTGATGCTAAGGCATTGTCATCCAATCCATTTCAATGATGATGAATGAAGCAGATACCCTTCAATGCCCAATCTCCCATTGAACTGGCAATTCACAAATCTTCAGAGTTGCTAGCTCTTTGGAGTCAGATTTTCGTCACCTTCCCCACATTGCTAACGCAACCCATCCACATTCGTTACAACGCGCCTGCTTCATCATCTTTACCATCCATCTGCTACCTTGTTTTGCCCGGGCAACGAAATCACAAAGTTGTGTTCATTATTTGCTCTAAACAAGTGTCCAAGAGGTTCTGTCCAAACCTCAAAAAGGCATGTCATGAGTCTTGAATGCTTCTTATTCTTGAAATGGGTCTGATGGCCGCCGTGTGAAAAAATCCGGAACCATACAATTCTCAAATCTAAATCAGAGAAGCGACAGAAGCGATATTAAATTTCACAACAGATTCAACCCAGCTGCCAGTTTCTCCATTGGCTCGGTCAGGAGTCATTTCCGTGGAGACGGAAAAGAACGACCTTCCAGTGCATGCTGCATGCCCTTCATGGAAGGGCCGAGACATCCCGAGGCTTTGGAATGACACAAACAAATTCATGGCACCTCTGACTGTTTCCTTGCGGGAGTTTTGCTGGAACGTCGCACCACCTCTTCAAATTCTTTCTCAAGGAAATCTCCAGAGTTCACGCTTCAAAACTCTAGTGATTCATTTAGGCCATGTTACTTTCATAAGGAGTTTGTACAAGATTTTGGAAGTCCAGAGTTCCACAAATTGAATGGTGCGATGTACAACCAAGCTTTTGGACATTTCTTGGCCAATTCAATGCAAGTCAAATCACACAGCATCTAAAACATGAGAGCGAAACGCGTTCTTTCTCCAGCCACTGGCCTCAGAATGTGACGGTCAGCAACTTTGATAAGATTGAAGGGTCAAGGTCGACACAGGTCACTCCACTTGACAGGCCCTTCGTGCCATCTACAGTGCTGACTCGCATGATGCAATGGCAACCGGTCCCACTTTTCGCACCACTGGGCACCACTTGGCGCCGACTTTGGACGCCACGAGGCAGGGCTACAGCCACGGCTGTAGCGCAGGATCATCCGCCAGGGCTGGAAGGCTATGCACCTCACTATGGATGACACTGACCGTTTGGTGGCCAGTGAAAGAACACAAAATGTCGAGAATATCACAAATCGAAAGACGTACAGCAACGCAAACACATTTAGCGTGTATATACACGGCAGTTGCATCAAAATCTGCTAGCAGCGCTTCAAGTTCATCTTGTTGTATTCAGATTCTCTGCAACTCTCGTTTGGCTGAACCTGAAAGAAGTAGTTCAAGAACAGCTGGTTACAGACCTGATCGGAGGATAGATCTACAAAGCCAACAACTCGACAAACAACGCATTTGTACTTCTATCCTGAACTCCACCAGATCTTGTCATCATCACATCATGCAGCAACACTTCGACAAGCCGATAAAATGTGCAGGTGAAGGAAATCTGACCCGAAAACACAATGCTTAAAGGCTGCCTCCTGGGAGGAATAGATCTTGCAACCAGAGAAAGAAACGATGAAATCGCCGGGCTCAAAGGTGGTATGCGTCAGCAGCGCCGATGATACCAACGGTGGATATCCTCGGCATTGCAGCAAAAGAAGACAACGATTTGGACGCGCTGCCGACATGTCGAATACACTCTGAATTCAGCAGCTGGACTGCGACTATGCCTTCTACCCTTTCTCTTTGAATCATGAATTCCAACCGGAATCAACGAATGAAGCTGCCGAGATGGGAAGGCTTCCTTCAGTCCAGGTTCCATTGATGGTTTTCTGACCCAGCGCACTCCATGCCGTGGCATACCCTTGACTCTTGGCGTAGTCAGGATCCGTTGCAGCTGCCAAGACCTGATAGACCCAACTCTCACTGCAGCATTCCAAAAATCTTTCAAGGAGATGCAGCCGAGGGACAAAGGGGAACTGCAGCAAGTATACCTGCAGCTTACAGCTCGACGATTGAATCATTCCAAGATATTCCAAGTATTTTTCAGCTTTCAAAATCTGTGGAAGGATCTATTGATTTCCATTGCTTCCATTACATTCTTTTGATTCAATCCTGCAAAAGCGGTCACAGACTTTCGGCCAAAGGCACCATAGCTGTTTGCTCCCACCAGGGGTGCTGTGTCACCGGACTTCGTCCAAAGGTCATCCATCGCACTTTCTGGAAGAAAGCCCTCAATTTGGCCCAAAAATGCTGGAAGTGGAGGGTAGAATTTGCTGAGAAGATCTTTTAAAAAAAACAAAACAGCTTCGGATGATCACCTCTACAATCAGTAGTTCATGGTAACGTGTTATCCAATCGCAAAGTGAGGACATTCCGTGCACTTTCTCACAGCTGCATATACATCGGCATCAAGGGCAAAGTGTGAAGCAACCGCATAGAATGCCAAGCATCCAGGACCACACAGATGCTCTGGCAAGCCTTAGCATTACCGTTGCAGCAGACTGGAATACTTCGTCACTGGTGTCTGTCATAATCACAACATGTTCCACTGAGATGATGTGATGCGAAATGAGATAAGTGAAAGGAGAATCACCTGAGGGAGAAGAAAGGAAAGCCAGCAGGAATTTGGAAGTAGGATCTCTTTCTCGCATGCTTCATCGCGTAGAAATCATCTGAAGTCTTCTTTCAGGATGAATTGGAAAAATACTGTAGAAATCATCGATAGTCTTCTCAAAAAGAATAATTTGAATGTGCAAGGATGACTTAGATGTTCTGAAGTCTTCTCACAAAGGATGACTTGAATCTGAAAAGTAGAAACCATCTCAAGTCTTTCCAAAAAGAATGACGGGATTTCAAAAAGAAAAAATAATCTGAAGTCTTTCCGAAAGGCATTAGATAATTGAATTTGAAAAATGGAAAGTATATCAAATCCTTTCAACAAGGATGGACAAGAAAAGTAGAAATCATCTCAAGTCTTCTGAAAAAAAACTGGAATTTGAAAAGTAGAAATCTTCTCAAGTCTTCTCGAAAAGGACGACGGAAATTTGAAAAGTAGAAATCATCTGAAGGCTTCTCGAAAAGCATGAACTTAAAAGTAGAAATCATCGCTAGTCCCCTCGAAAAAGCAGACATCATCTGAAGCGCTTGAACCTCAGAAGAAAATAAGGGTAGGTAGAAATGCACGCGGCACGCTGTACACTATAACGCAACCCAACCACAGCACGCCCCAACCACACTCCCAATCACAACCCTCAACACCAGCTTTGACAACTCCTTCCACAAAAACGGCACAGGGTCAACACAAGGACATACCCAATGGCATAGGTGAGCGCATGAATCTCAAAAACAAAAACGAGAACTCCCGTGACAGCTGAGAACAGGGCATGACACCGGTGTTCAGCATCAAGCCATCCTCTGAGGCAACTAGCTGTACTCGTTTCTCCTTGAAGAGCCAATCATCCCAGCCTCACGAGACACAGTGACACACAGATTTAAATCCAGGATGTGTCCTTACCCATTGCCCCTTACCCACTCCCAAAGAACAAGTCTCCCTTGAGATGGTCGGCATTCATCTCTTGACGCCATTAGAGTATCTTCACTCCACAATGATCTCTTCCATAGGATTTCTACCATTTCTACAACATCAATCAAAGTGGGTCACGCAGCAGCCAGCCTAACGTACGATTGGAAGGTGCATCTCTTGGAGTTTCCAGGGAGTCGCAGCTTTGATCCCAGGAGACATAGCTGTCCAAGAGGTTGTCATACCACTCGAGCAAATCATCTGGAGCCTCCATCACAATTATAGAGACCAAAATGTGCCATCAGGAAAATCTCTCCAAGTGAACATAGAGGATCTGCGATATTGTTGCATACAAGAAGGATTGAACGTCTTGTGATCTTCTTTCCAAACATCCAAAAGAGTTGTCACTGAAGACATTGACTTGTGCAAAAGACGTCGTGCTATCACACGCAGTGAAATGGAAGTGGGCACAAATTTCAAATTCTAGTCAATCCCGCACCCCAAACCTGCTGAGGTCCAGCTTGCCACTTCTGCACCAGCTCTTTCAATCTTTCCTAGGTGAGACAAACCACACCTTTCACACCACTCTCACCATGACATTGTATCAGTCCATCTCAGATGAAAAAGTTTGCAGTCAGTGTTGTGTCAACCTTCGAAATGGCAAAATCTTCTGCAAGGTCACGGCATCACCAGGATCTGTGGGACATTTGCTTTGTGCAATTCGCAGGAGATCCTCTAGGCGCACCTGGAGAAGTCACATCCAACTCATCCAAGTTCATTCGTTGCAGAGAGGTTCAAAGTTTCCTAAAATCTTTGAATCAACGGAAGAAGCCTCCGTGTCCATGAAGAAGGAATCACAGTCTAGCCACATTACCTCAGAAACGCCATGTGCAACGAAGTGGCATACGAAAGACTAAAAAAACTCTGATACGCCGGGCACAATTTGCACAATCCTTGCCAAAAAGTGCCATTTCAAGATTGCTGAAGCTTTCCTGTTCCGTCATGGACCGCCGTAGGGTCTGGATTGTGTGTCGTATGTATCTTTCAGCCTGCCAAGGTGCCCAGTCATGTTGGCCCTTCGCTAAGGTTTCCAGCAGAGCATCCACCTGTTGTTTCCCCAGCTGTTGAACATTTGGTTTCAGCATACGTAGCAAGAAGCTGCAACAAGCGCAGCTGACAACAACAGAACCACCGGTAACCACCTTGGACCATGCTGGTGGTCGTGTCTTCTCTGTAAGGTAAGTAAGCCCATCTGTGAAGAGCGGAGCTTTGTCCTGGGCAAAAAGCTGCTTTGCCAGAAGCCACGAACAGAGAGGAGAAGTTTGGAAGTAACCTGCCTATATGACGCAAAAAAAATATCGTATGGAGGAAGCAAAAACAATCTGTAATAGCAGGTCGATATGTGTAAGTCTACGCAATCAAAACACTCATAGCCTCACCACGATCTTGCATACAGGTCATCCATCCAAAGATTCTCTCTATCTATGTGATATGTCAATGAGTCAATATATATTGCAAGCCTAGAAACGTACATGACAATGTCGTAGCCATGCAGCTTTGCATATGCGTCTCCTTACCAAAGGGAGCTTGGGTTCGGACTATCCGTGAGGTGCCAACAGAAACATTAAAAAAAGTATATCATATATCCTGAACCTGTGTTACCAGAGGTACATAACAAAAACACCACTACTGCCGCAGTTGCCATACACTTCTTCTACGTTCTTCTCTTGATTTTGTGAGCCTTGAGCCTCATGACTCATGTCTCTGATGCTGCAAGGATCTGTTCAGTTTCGAAAGCCGCGCCAGGGGTGTCTGCGTCGGATCATAGTCACACACTGTGACCTTGGGCCAGGAGTGGGGAAAATCCAGAAACACACGAAATTTTGCCGCTTATGGAAAGGAGCAAGGAAATCTAAGCCTAGCCAAGCTTCAATAGCGATTCGTTGGGAGTCCTCCCTGCGATTTGGAAACTGCTCCGCAGCACTTCGAGCAGGTAGACCCCGCCAGGGTTCCAGTTGTAGCTCTTGCTGCTTTAGAAACGACATGGAACCTCAGTTGCTGCTTTTTGGAACACTGAAGGCTGCTGAACACGGAGGTAATGTTGGAGATGAGCAACGCAGGATGCCTTCCATGTTCTGCTTCCAGTTGATAGGCCATGGGCTTTGATCAATATACTCTTCGCCCTTCATCTGGTAGTCATAAGAGCCGAAGATGGCAGAAAGCTGACGGAACCTATCAACTTCAGTAGTTTGAGCTCAGAGAGAAGGCATTCAACCGTTGTCACTTTCACAAATGAAGTGATTATACAGCGCAACGGAACCAATGAAGGTCTTTCTAGTCTGTAGTGGTTCAGATTACAGAAGCTCTCTCATCCTGAAAGACTCAAAAACCATACAAAAGCATTACATTTTGCGAAATTCTTTTGAAAATCCTTGTTTGGGGCGTGACTACACTAGCTGCCAGATTTGGGATGTGCTCAAAAATTGCATCAGCTTCGGTAAACTCATTCCTGGGATAACCTTGTCCCTTCCCACCTGGTGGCAAGTACAGGCAGCTGCAAGTGATCGCAGCATTGGGCTGCCAACGCCAGGGCTGACATCACTGCTGTAGCACAGCCGAAAGCCACCTGTCGATCACTTCACTTCATCTGGCTCTCTGGTTCCTACAGCTGCAGAACATTGAAATTTCATGGTATTTCTGCTGTGGGCCTGGGTGCTGCGGGCAGTTTCAGCCAGCAGCTCGCCGAGACCACGCAGAGCAGTGGCAAAGTCACGGCTATTGAAATGGCGCACCACACCACTTAGAGTGCCATGGAATTGAACCCAACGCCTCAACTGCAAGAAGATTCAGGCCAAGAGAAATCAGTTTTCAATCCAAGATTCTCCAGCTGGCCTTTCTTTGCAACGTTTCCAAATCAAGGCCAAGGAACTCCTCTCCGCAAAAGTCCAGTCCAATCCATTCGCGCAACCCCGGTGGCACTTGTGACTCTGCCATCGGTTGTCCCTGACCATCCACCCTGCAAAGGATGTGGCTCATGACGTGGGTCCATGATCAGGAAATATCAGAAATCAGTTTCCAATGTAAGAATAAGAACAAAATCTTCATTTCATTTCATTTCATTGATCTTCCATGCTAGCATGACCTAGCGACTCTTCTGAAAAACTATGGACACCGTGAGCTTTGCAACTGCAAAAAATGAAATGCTGGCCTGATGGAAAGTGACAGGACAATCAACACCCGCCATGGTTGCCCCCAACATGCCATGGTGAGGCCGAATCTTCCAAAATTGCGTCAGACTTCTTGAAGTTGTGTTTGTTGTTTGGTTTCGCTTTTCAGAGTGTTGGATCGCTTATATACAGTCCAGCTCAACACTTCCTGAAAATACCGTAGAGCTGCATCCGCAATCCAAGGTCTACATATTAATTTTCTTGGGATCACACTACAACCACATGGTGCTTATGTGCTCGTTGTGCATGTTTAAGTGTATGGGTGGTCAAATCTCAAGGAGAAGTTTATGTAGGAAGTCCTCAGGCATTGTGCGCAATCGATGTATCGAAGAAGCAGTTTCCATTTCCATAAATCAAAGGTATTGGCTCAGAGCCGAAAGCTCGAACAAGTGACTTCTCAACTTCTTTGGTCTATGTGCCGAAGTGTTAAATTTCTGCAGAATCATCATTTGCTACAGGTCTGAAAAAAAGTGGGTACTGATACCTGGTTTCCTTCGGCAGAATTTTGGTATGGGAGTTTGGGGATCCTTAATTTGGAGACATCCTTGAAGTGCTTCGGTGCTGGTTTGCGTAGCACCGCAATGATAGCCTAAAATCAAGCACTGATTGATATGGAGCATAACTACCAGCAAAGTCTCAACAAGCGTACGCCGACATGGGCCCACGCAGAAGTGGAAGAGCGAGTACTCAGCATCTCCTGGTGACATTGGCAAATAGACTTTAACACAGTTTCCCTGGCCGACTGCGAGTAATGTCGCGTGAGCATTTTAGCACTTGCTTCCCAGTTTTGCTTCACAGATTCGCAGGGCAACTTCACACTTTTCGCGGTTCCAAAGTTCAAATGCTCCTTTACTCCGTGTCAGCTCCAGACGAATCACTTTCCAAGTCAAAAGAGAATGCCTCACGTCTTCTACAAACCAGAAAGGCCTTCCTGCCTCGACCAAAGACGACCTGCAAGACTCGCACCCCAAGAGGAAGCTTTGCAGTGCCTCTAATTCCCAACAAGGCTATATAGACTATGATAAGCAGGCAACTATCCGCAATCAAGAGCCAAGCGTCGGCTCCCTGACTGACTCTCAAGTCGTGCAGAAAAAGGCAGAGCACCACAATTCCAACGAACAACCATAGAAGCACTGCCACACACTTGCTCATCAGCTTCAAAATGAAGCGTTGCTCATCCCTAGCACTTCGACACAGCAAAACAAATAGAATCACTCTTGCCATCACAGATATACATGGGAGGATCGCAAAAAACCGTGAAGCTCCACCATAGATCATAGCAAGATTTGTCGTTGTGACAGCCAAAGAACCAAATGGTCCCAGCAGGAACACTGCCCCTGTGATCTCTGAATATGCTGCCTGTTCTATGTTCACAGCGTGAGCTATTTCCCTCAGAGCTGGCGTTGACATTCCTGCAGATAGGAGGACTTGAATGGCATGGTCAACGTCACGGACCTTGTCACCAATCTCAGTTCGAATGCTTGCTGCGTCTGCTTTTTGCAAGCATTTTGCAGATCGGATTGAACCCTGGTAGCCCTGTCTCAACTCTTTTTCCTCTGACCTGGTGGACCTACTGTTGATGCGGTCAACCTCCATCACACAAAAAACAATTGATATCATCAGCCAATAGCACACGTGAACCACATGGGTCACTTCTTCCGGGATGCCCTTGTACCTAGAATAAAAGAAGTGTGTCGAATGCGTCACTTGAAGCCAAGTGAACATCTGGCCAAGCAAATTCATAAACTGTCGAAATGCATCATTGTCTACTACAAGACTCAAACCACAGACCAAAAACAAAACTGCCGGCAATCCAGAGGGTCGTCCAGCCTTAACCAATGTTGCAATGGTGCCCAAAGAACCTCCTAGACTTGCAGCTACCACCATCCACTGCAGAGCGCTCAGAATGTCACGCCAGTTTGAGGATTTTGCAATCAGAATGGTCTTGCCTTCCTCCTGGGCAAGATACGCTTCATATGCACACCAAAGGCGCGTGTATACGGATTGGTGCCGGTTGGGTACCACCAACATGATCTCGGATGCTCTCAATGCGACAGCAAATGGCGAAGTGCTGGGTGATTGCAAAAAAAACGAAATGTTCAAGTTCTGGGGATTAGCCAGCATGCAGCACCAAGCAGTCCGCACACCTGCGGGCCATGAGTGTCTGACTTTGGAAAGGAATTCAAAAACTCCCTCTTGCCAGGCATGGCTTATAAACAAATCACATACCAAACCATGCGGATTCCTCATCAAGGCCCAACTCATTTTGCCGGCTTTCATTGTAACTGGCTTTATATATTGCTCGTTCACCGTGTATATGCTTGGACCATAGTCTTTGTCTGAAGGTTCAAAGTCATCCGTGCCGTTTGCTGGCGGCTGAATCAGAGTTGTGGCGACGGCAGCTTGCACTTCTTCTCGCAGGAAATCCAAGTCCACAAACGTGACACACCACTGGTCTGCTGGAACGGATGTATGCAATTGATAAGCCAGTCTTGTGACAGTTGTGATTGAACGGTCTGAAGGAGAAACCATGGCTCTCGAGGGATTCTCTGCACGAGTCATGCCATTGTCACTAGGTCTTTTCAGTTGTGTACAAACGAGATTGGAGAAGATGTTGGTGTGCCAGGAGGGAACTATCTATCTGTAACACTGTAGGGCGTTGTTCATTACAATCCCAAAATGTAGTCTCTTCAACTTTTGTAAGTAAATGCAACCTGTGGAACTCAGTGCCCAACAAAGTCCTACAAGGTCTGAGCACAACACAACCACAAATCTTGACAGGAAGCGCAGGCAAATCAAGCATCACATCCACCTCAAAAACAAAGTTCCCTGACTGATTCTGAACAACATTTTGCTGACACTCGAAGTACGTTCGGGGTTGGTGCATGGCATGCACTATCTTGACCTGGAAAGTCATCATTTTGTCTAAAATCAACGCCGAATCAAGAACTCCCCGTATGTTCTTGGAATGGGGGGTGCCCCAAAAAGGTTGCAGTATCTAATCCTAGGTCTGGGTTAGCGTTACCTCGGATCTTGATATCACGTATATGGTGCTTCATTCTCCAACCGCCCTGACTGAAACAAGATTCGACTGAACTAGGAAATCTTAATTTGGTGTCAGAAATTAGATGGTTTCGTGGGCAAACAGAAGCATCTTGTACCTATTGACTCTGGTGCCGATGGCCCAGAATCTGCCCCATTCCACAGCCCCCTTTCGCTGGCTCCTCCATAGAACCTTAGAGTGCAACGAGCAATACAGCAGAAAATATTCACCATCTTTTCCCGAGGTCGGCTGTTCCGCTGACGTTTTGGTTGAAGTGCGTGACTCAAATTTAATTGGCCACCTGTCAAAAGAGTGCTCTGATAGAGAACCAGCCTGGAGTGCAACGACTCTCCCTCTTCTACAACCCAATGATGGTGCCAAGTGACATGAATTGTGGCATCTGACCATGCCTAATTCTCGAAAAACGGATCTAAAGGTTCTACAGTTGACAAGAGGCCAAGCGTCAACCAAACAGAAAATGTTGCATTGGACCACCTGCTTCGGGATTTACCACCAAGTGAAACAATTGGTGCAATTGTGCTAGGCCTCCTATCAGAAGTGTAAGTTCAAGCAGGCCCCGGAGTATTTGGACCACTTGCAGCGCACACCCAAAGCTGACACTTTTCCCATTCTTCATATTCCTCCAGAGATGCTGTCAAAAAGCAATCTTTTAGTTCCCCAAAAATAGCTCGAACGTGGAGTTTTTGCTGCAATGTGGTCCCACAGGCCGCTATTTAGGGTTCAGAGTGAAATCCCTGCGATGAGGATGCAACTGTAGTCAGTCCGCGAAGGCTCAGCTTTGATTGTGGATTTCAATCAAACAAATGTGAATCGGCCTTTAAATGTGTACAGAGACCAAAGTATGCTTCTGTGCCTTCGAGGGACTGTACATTCAGACTGCCTCCTAAAAGCAGAATTCCTTCGACTAGAGCCGCATAAATGGCAACGTGTGGCAGGCGTCAATTGGACCAGAAACAATCGTTTGCTCGAACGAAAACGGTGGACAACATCAGTACTGCTTCCCTAGCGATACCAGTCGACATTGAATCCCACACAAGCTAAGCCTAATTTCTGCCGAAGATAAATTTCTCGTCACCTCACACGCAGTGGTTGCTTCAAAGCCCTCAAACAAGAAGGTTGAGTAGATTGAAGTTGTCTATAGTGAAAACATGTGCCCCTTGATCTTGCATAATTCACATATCTTCATTCATGTGCAAGCGCGAACAAATCACAAAACCAGTGGGGTCGGGAAGTCACGCGAGTGCTAACCAAAACAAAAGGACAACGGAACCAAAACAAACAACAAGCGATGAAAGTGCATAAAGCACTCAATGGAGGCAGAAGTAGAATCAGCTGCTCAGGCGCAAGCTGCGTTGGCACGTCGATTTCCGACCACAGACAAGCCTTTCCGTTCAGTGCCTTGGCCACAATCCACAGGTTTGCAAAGGTTGTGGTGCAATCTGACGTATCTGAGGTATCGGACTTCGGCCTTTCAAAGGTGGCCACCTCACGGTGCAACAATGTCACACACAGCTGGGTCAACTTGAAGAAAGATAACGCTTTTTAGAACAGTTTCATCTTCCAGACACATCTCAGGGGCAAACTTTGTTTTTTCCACCTGCAATAGCAAAACAAGAGAAAGACGCTTGAAAAAATGTAGGTACAAATGTGCGGAAAAAATGGAAGGAATGTTCTCTTTGCTTCGTACATTCCTCTTCATGCGCATGCAGCACATGCATGGAGATCTGACCCAACCTCGATGGGCTGCTCAGGCGTCAAGGACTTGCAAAAGACCTGGTTGGGAAAACGGGATGCTGGAAACTGCTGCTGAACTCTCTTTGAAACTTCTATCAAATCATGATTCAAGATCCTTCAATATCTGTGATGATATGCCAATTCTGGGAAGATTTGGCTGATCTCTTTCTATGGCTAGATGCTGGTGCAAACAAAGTTCGATTACTTCTCCATGAAATCAAAACAATGCTGGGAGGCGGCAAGCCCCAACGAGTTCGTGAGCCTGTACCGTCTTGGACCTCTCCATTCGTCCAGATGCCTGGCACATGCGAAGGTTGAACCAGGTCACCCCGACTCTTGGAAGACCAAAGTTTCAGGGAACATGCAGTATAACTTCACAACTGCATCACTTCAAACCGTTGCACAACCCCTTCTGCCACTGATCTCTCACTGTCTGCTTCTTTGTTTTCCAATCTCCAACTCGCAAGACTTGAACCCGTCTACAGAAGGAAGACTTCAAAAACGGCTGTATCATCTCAAACTTCCCAAACAGCTCCTGTGCTTCATGCACCGGCGGCAAAATCACCATACACCTCATATGCTTTGGAAACGATTTCACACACATGAGCGATCTCCATCAACAAGGGCTCACTGCCACCGAAGCACCTCTTGACCCCTAATATGTTGTAGATGATTACCTCTGATCCGCGTGGTTTCACTCATCACACACGCACGTATAAGTGGCTGAGCTAAACAAAAGTCTTTCCCAAACTTTTGCTGGTGCCCCTCCTGGGACCTACATTACTTCCATTTATTTCTAACATTTCAACTCCTCTCACCCCCACGATCACGGCGCACCTGGATCCATGGAACCCAAAGCTTGCCAGCTACATCAACCACACGGATATTCCACAAAGATCCAATGTGGAGGTTCAACGTGCTGTGATCTTCTGTGCACACGAAATCTGTGTCCCGGCCGCGGGGATGCCGCCGGCGGAACACGAAAACGCGAAAACGCGAAAACGCCAAGCACGAAAACGCGAAAACGCGAAAACGGCGAAAACACAATCCATTCCGTAGTACTTTGAACACGAACGTTATCACAGATTTGGGCATGTGTCAGGTATGTAAGCCAGCAGTCCATTCCGTATACTTCGAACACAAACTTTATCATAGCTTTGGGCATGTGTAAAGTATGCACCGAAGCAGCCCAGTCCGTAGCACTTTGAACATGAACGTTATCACAGCTTTGGGCATGTGTATGTACCGAAGCAGTCCTTCCTGTAGCACTTTGAACATGAACGTTATCACAGCTTTGGGCATGTGTAAAGTATGTACCGAAGCAGTCCACTGCGTAGNATCACAGCTTTGGGCATGCGTAAAGTATGTACCGAAGCAGTCCATTCCGTAGCACTATGAACACAAACGTTATCACAGCTTTGGGCATGTGTAAAGTATGTACCGAAGCAATCCATTCTGTGGCACGAAAACGCCAGAACTGAACATGTGAAAGCACCTGTACCCGAAAACGCGAAAACGGGAGGAATCAACCTGTGGACGCGAAAACGGCGAAAACGCGAAAACGGCGAAAACGCGAAAACGGCGAAAACAAGAAAACCGCGAAAACGGGGAAAACGCGAAAACGCGAAAACCCCGAAAACCCGAAAACGCGAAAACGGCGAAAACGGCGAAAACCCGAAAACGGCCAAAAGTGTTCCTGTTTTCTGGTTTTCAATTTCTCGTTTTCTGGTTTTCTCGGTTTTCTCGGTTTTCTGGTTTTCTCGTTTTCTGGTTTTCTCGTTCCGCTGGCCGCATCCTTCTGGCCAGGTCGCGTTTTTTATGTGCTTAGTGATCTCCAGTGTCCATGAAAAAAGTTCAAGTTGGTCAACACCTGAAACGAGGTAGACTTCTTCTGATGACCACGTAGCTGTGGTTTTGTCTACTCATTTGTTGAAACCCTCTGGATTGAACATGCATGAGGTCTTATTCTCACCCTGCCGTCGGCAATGAGCCAATCCTTCCATTCCCCATGTGCCATGAAGGAACAACTTGGCAGCACCTCCCAGAGGCAAACACAACAGCCCATCTCAGGATACAAACCTTCAGGGTCGAGTGCCCAACCTTCAACATAGAACAGAACATAGGAAAACGCCAGCTCCTTCCCTGTTGTGTCTGGTCTTGGTCTTCAGCGTCATGCGGAATATACGCAAGATACACACAATGTAAGATGCCGCATTATAGGAAGGGGTGCAAATGTGTCTGCCTGCGACAGAAATGGAAGCCAAGGGGCAAAGACACCATTCGCATCCATTTACTGTCCATATTTACATTCCTGCCACTTAGATTCCGGTTCCCACGAAAGCCCTGCACATCTTTTTGCAAGGTGCTATGCTCTGGCACCAGCAGGAAATCTGATTAGATGAAGCGGCTTTTGATGCCATTAACTTCTTTTTCACATGGTTGTCGTGGAAATATGGAATCAATGAATTTGAGGCTGGACATCCAGACCTTCCTGAATCTGCCAAGAGTCACTTCATCAGTTCGTATAAAAACTAGAGGTCCTCCACCAAACTGTTTGAATTCAGTCTGAGAAGGCGCAGGAGCGTGAAATGAAGCCTTCAAGCTTTGAAACTGGTCGCTGAACAGCCAGCAACGAATCCTTGTCGTCTGGGTGAAAGTGAAGGTTGATAGGCTTCTTCCCAGCTCCAAGCTGAATTGCTGCATCTACAAAGCATGGCAGCCTGGCACCCTGGAAAAACATTTACCAAAAAATCTTTGGTGCATCTGAGTAGCTAAGCTCAACTCTCAATCCTAACTTGAAGGGATTGCAAATGGACAAATTCATGGTGCTTTCACTGCCGTTTGACCTATCAAAGGCGCTGAATTACAATAGAACGAATTGCAGAAAAACAAGCGACGCGTGGCGATGCTTTGGATGCTTGGTAGGTTGCCTGTTTTCAATAACAAACTTACTTGAAAAGATGATTGAAACTAGTTCAAACCAAGAGTGTTAGTGTCCATGTGCTTGATTTGTACCTTGTAGGAGGGTAGATCTGGGTAGCATGTGCATCTTCTATGCATTTCCATGCATCACCACCCAACGGGGGGGCCCTTTCTCCGGAGCGCCCGTCTTCACAAGGGTTAACCAATCTGCTTTCGAGCAGTGAGACGCTTCCGCGGAGCGCCATCCACCTGTCTGGCAAGGTCCTGTCGAGATGTGGAATTCCAGAGGTGGATACAAGACAACCAAACTTTGGGTTGAGACCAAAAAAATACAAAAAAGGGGGCTGTAGTTGAACAACCATGGAAAGCACAAAGGTTTCGTACACCTTTGACCTTTTTGTTGTGCTCTTGCTTCGAAAACATCAAGCCCTATGTTACTTCGCAATCGTGTATCCAAATCATATCGTATGACCAGTCGTTCGGTCACTTTGGCAGGCTATGATCCGCAGATGTCCCTAGCGACTTAGCAACGGCACGACTGCACAAGGGACGACGGGAGTCCTCAGCTTCAGCAGCGCGCTCTCGGGCTGTCAGCCGCTCCTGAATTCCATCAATCGCAGCGAAACCAAACGGGAACCTTTTTGCAAGACCATGGCTAAACATCGCTTTGGAGTTGTTCTTGCAATATCCAAGTTTGGAATAGAGACTAAGCACCCCAGTCTCAAGGAACTCATTTTTTAATGTTCATTATTGCAGTTGAAAAGGTGAAAAAATGAAGCCTTCCACTTAAAGCACCTCCCGATCTGCCAGTGAGGCTTCTTGCTCTTTGAGTTGGCGCATGTATTCTGCCTGGCAGCACAGCCAGGCTTGGGAAATCCTTGGAAGAAGCATGCCTTTGGACAAAGTATCTGTATGAACTTATGAACTACGCATTCAAGTGAAAGACAGAAACAAGTAAAGCAAGAATGCAAACCCATCAAGCATAATAGCGCAAAATCAAAATCAGTTCATATTTCTCTCGGGAAGTCTACTGAATGCGCAGTGCCGGAAGGCACTTTGTCTTGAGCAGCTGAGTAGATCAAACCAAGACAGTCATATCTCCAGTGACCTGGCTTTGCTTAGATTCACGGAATTTCAATGATTTCCACACGTCAGCATATCCAATACCTTCCCAGAAGTCGCAATCAAAGTGATGATAATGCTGCAGCTTGCCCGGGCCATCCAAATTCCAAGAGGTGCTGAAATCATCCGCCTGCGAATAAGGAACGAACGGGAGCGATTGTCCATTCGCAAAGTTGATAATGCTTCTCGCATAACTTGCAGCCAAAGTAGATTCCTTTTCATTGGCATAGTACAAATGTGTACGAGATGCCATTCTCTGGGACACCGGAATTTGATAAGAAATATCTGCAGCATGGCAAGACGCCCCAGCTGGAGGTCCTTGGACACAAATTTTGTTGTGCTGCATCTGGCTGCTGTGAGGTTGGACCATAAATGTGGAGAGGTACGAGGGTCCTGAACGGGCCAAAGCTCGGGCTACATACCGACCATAGCAGGTCATCAGCGCGTCAGTGGTAGCAACCCCTAACCGCTCAGCCCATGACAAGCTGTTGTTGGTGTAATGGTCTTGAACCAGCTTGGCACGATCATCGAAGAAAACACGAAGCACTTCATCATATGCCAAACGATTATTTCCCGCTTCAAAGAGAAGTGTGGGAACGAACGCCAGTGTCTCGTTGGTCACAGTGCTGATGATAGTCGGAACCTTGTTGTGTACATTTCTCTCAATCGCTACCAGTGGATTGAGTGGAAGGGTTTCTGGATCAATGATAGGCAACCAAGCCAAGGCATTAGCACATTCAGGACAAGTTGTGAAATGCTTCAAATACTCAGGTACTACATCAACATCTCGCAAAGCTTTTGCGGGCCGATTCTGAAGGCAGCTCGTCACATTTCCAGTGCACAGCAACGCGTGGGCAACTGATCGCACAAATTCGTCATTCTCAGCTCGATTTCGATAGTATAGGCCGACAGGTGAATTCGACATTGCAGAATGGAATAGACCTGCAGACCCCGGGGCAGCGACATGACACAGGATGGACATAGCACCTGCACTTTGCCCCATTAATAATACTTTGTTGGGATTACCTCCAAAAGCCTTGATGTTCTGCTGCACCCATCTCAGCAAAAGTTGCTGATCTTGAAACCCCACGTTCGTGGTCGTCCCGTTCCAGGAAAAAAATCCAAAGATACCCAGGCGATAGTTAAAGGTCACCAGGATGGCCGGAGCTTCCGAGTCGGTAACAAAAGCATCACCCCAGAAGTTGGGTGTTGCACCACTATTTCTTACAAAACCACCTCCATGGATGAGGACAACCACTGGCAACAGCTTTGATTGCTCTATTTTGGGAACCCACACATTTGCAAAAAGGCAATCTTCACTCTCTACAAAGGACTCCAAAGGATCTTCATCATGATGGCTGAAACCGTGAATACATGAGTTTCCAAATTTGGTCCCGTTCCAAGTACCAGTCCAAGGCAATTTGGCCTCAGGCGCTTCAAATCGCGGAGGCTTTTCAGAGTATGGCACTCCTTTGAAAGCCTGAAAATTGCCATAATCTTTGCCCAAGACCTTGCCCAGTGGAGTCTCCACAAGAGGACTCGCTGCTAAGCAAGGACAGATCAGTCCTATGAATAAGAGGCACTCCATCCTGGATGATCAACTCCAATGTTTGCTTGCTGTCTGAGCACCTTATCTGCTTTTTCATTTTACAAACAGTATGTGGTGACCATAAATACATGTGGGGCATTGCTGTAAGCCTCACCCTCTGCAAATCAGTATGGTGTGAGGGAAGTTTATTTGCGGGAGCAGCTGAATGCTTTGAACATCTCCTCTTTTGCAGCCTTTCATCTTAAGACCGGGGTTGCACATGCAACTGTCAACTCCGTGCATTCATGGATGACTTCACGGCTGCAATGGTTCTGACATATTCCAAACCTGCTTCTTTCACGGGCAGTATGTATGGATAGGTGCATCCTACATCATACAAATTGTACATATTTGCAAACATAATTCTACGTATCACATTGCCTTTATGGGTCGCTGCATTATATCAAATTCTACCGCCTTCTCTTGCCACCCACCTTCCTTATTCAAACGATCAGAATGCGCCATCATCCCTTGAGCGAGTGCTCCAGGTAACTCTCACACCCTGTCGCCTCTTGCATCTTTAGCCTCTCCTCGCAGCTCAGGAGGCGCCGCTCACGTTCAGCCAGGCGCTGGTCTTCCTCAGCCTGGTGTGACATCGGCTTCAGTGCCGAGTCTTCTCCATTCATGGGGTATGCTTGACTCATGGTCAGTCCTGGAGTACCACAGTGGTCCACTTCATCTTTACGTAAAGCTACCCCACCTGCACTTGAGCTTTCTCTTCTATCGTTGCCTGCTCAGGAGTTCACACAATTTCTATGGAACCAGTTCTCTTGGTCTTTTCAAATGACACTGCAAGACCCTCATTGCACTTACACCATGCAAGCGTCTATGTGTACCTTCTCAATGCAAGCCATATTGAACAGATCTCAAAGTGCACTGCAGTGCTGAACTGCATTTCACGTCACAAATCAAACCAAGCAAGTACCCATGCCGATATGTACGTCATTGATGCCCGCCACCTCCCTTTCATCAAGATCTCTTTGTCTTCCTCGGCTGGCCTGTTCATGTGTTTGCCCATTCACGCAAGACTGATTGAATCTGCAAATCAAAAAGATGCAATAGAAAAACAGTTCCCAACAAATCATTCTGACAATTCATCATTGTCCTCTTAAAGGCACGCAATTTTCATCGCAAGTTTCTTGGCCTGATGGCACTCAGTCTCAATGTGCCTGGAGGCGAATCAGAGACAAGACACAGCAGAATCGTCCATGGTCGTCCATCCCAAGTGCCTTGATTGTCGCATGCCCTCCCGCAGAGTGCGTTCAGCATTGGTTACATCTTCCTGAAAAACGTGGCCGTTCGTTTTGTGCCGAGAAAACATCTATGTCATGAGTGCTTTGAGGTAGAGACCCCATGGCGTCTAAAAAAAACAAGAAACGTTGGATACCAAGTCTTTATGAAAATGCCAAATAATTTACGGAAAATATTATTTCATTTGACTAAATTTGAAGAAAATATAGTTCTGTCCTCACGAGCTGCCACAGCTGTCTCACGTTCAAGCAGGCTTTGCTCGCGCTTGGATGCTAGTTGCACTCGCTCGACAAGAGCCTGCAAACCAAGACGATGGAAAGCATAGAACAAAACATCAGAAACTGCAGAGCTGCTGTCCATCTGCAACATGCTCTGGAAGTTAAAGAACCACACTCTGAAAGATTGAAATTGTAGAGCACTTCCACAGTCAAATGACATATGTGAAGATTGTGTCTGAAATGGAGATTCACATTTCAATTGATCTGGTTGCTTGTTTGTTTAGTTTCTCACAGCGCTAGTCAACTAGTGGACGTTCACACCTCCTCCCGTTGTGAGAGTCGCTGTTCTGCAGCCTCCTCCACGGCATCCTCCATAGAATCATGGACACATTAATTTCAAACAGTATCCCATTGGCAAAATGTACACCACCACAGACATACCATGCCATACCAAACACAAAACACCAGAGAAACTGCAGCCGCTATAGCTTTGCAAATCTCCTTACTTGCCAGCTCTTCCGCTCGCTGGCGGAGTTCAGCCTGGACTTGTCTGCTCTGAGCTACAAGCTTGCCATTCATTTCAACATTTTTGTCCAACTGGGGCTGCAGGCAGCCTTGTCAAATCTTATAAGACCTATACATATAGACCCTATACCCTCTACATTGCACATATACTTGGCAACCAAGACAGGGTCGTTTTCCCCTGCCTCTTCGGCTGCAACTGTTTCACGCTGCTGTTGCAGCTCTCTCCTGTCACAAGAACAGAGCACAGGCAAAAGAGCCGTGGCAGTGGAGATCATAGTATCATGTCAGTTGGAAAAAGATATGACTACATATGGCCCATATGACCGTATACTATCACCTGCTGGGCTTGCTTTGCATCCCCCGCACTGCTTTGATGGAGGTATATACCACGGTGATGCTGTCATGCTTTCACCGCCAAAAGCGCACAGTCCTGATTGAAAGCAGCTCCTGCTCTCTGGAAGCAAGCACCTATCAGCAAATCTGAGACGACACTATAAATAACAGCAGAAAAAATGGAATGGGGCTCTGCAACTGTTTGATGACAGCAATCCGTTGCGCTTTGCCTTGCGCTGCTCCTCAAGCAGAGCCTCTGCTCTATGGCTGGCACGACTTCTTTCTGCCATTGCCTGGCAATGGCATATTAAACAATGACGTATGAAGCCGGTGCATCGAGCGCATCCCTGTGTGTTTCGGCTCTTTGAATCTAAATAAAATGCCATCATTTGGTTGCATCTCACAGAAATGAAATGGCCACTACTCTCCTCCACAACTAGAAGCGTCTTGGTTGAAACTCTCAAGAACTTCTAGGACATCTTTGCCTCTTCTGCTTCTTCATTTCGAAGTCTGACCTGAAACATTCAACCATCACAGCGCAAGACACCATTGCTTGGTTTTTTGGCTGCATGAGGGTTAAAGTCTGCTGTTCCAAATACCTTCATCTCACTTGACATCAGCATTCCTAGTCACATCCAAAAGCCTTCAGCGGCTCGCAACAAGAGTTTACGATACTTTCAGTTTCATGCCCTTCAGTCCTTCCACCAACTTCCCAGTTCTCGAGAACCTTCTCAGCTTCCTCCAAGATGGCTTGGTGGGACAGCCGCTCCTCGCTTAAGAGCTGCTGCTTTTCCAGTAGCGCCTGCTGCTGAATCACAAGTTGCTGCTCCTGGAAGCCCCACACGTAGAAAGGCAGCTGTGCTTTTCATGCGGGTTAGAAAGTGCCAGTACACAAAAAGGAGATGGTGACTTCAGTTGTTTGAGAATCAAGCTCAAACTCTGTACAAGTTTCACCAAAAAAAAGGGAATGACCCATCAAATAACTCATTGCTGTGGCATTATGGTTTCAAGAGTTGAGCATGGGACAAATGAGTCACTTTGTTGTGTCATGTTACAACACATCAAGAAGCTGTCCTTCGCAGAAAGCTGGTCAGCTTTCCTCAGTTCCAATGCCACTAAGCCACAAAAACATCACACACGGAATGCAGCCACACAGGATGAAGAGTTGATTCAGCTTGGCCAGGTCAAATCTAAGGAGGGGACCCCTGCAGTTCCTGCAACAAGTTTCAATGCATTTTTCAAAGTCTTCCAGGATTTTTTAAACAAATAACTTACAATAACAATATTTCCTTCACTCTGCTTCCCAGTGGTTAGGGAATGCGGCACTTTCAATCGTATTTTTGCAGCTGACAAATGTTTGTCCCCCATCCAAGCATAAAATTGATCCTGTGGACACCTTGAAAAAAACTCAGTGTGTCGAATCTCAGTCCTTCTCCGAGTGATGCAACTTGGCACTCTGCAGTGTCAACTGCTCCCGAAGATTTTGCATTTCCTGCGATTCAAATCACTGAGACACTAAATCATGTTGGAGTAATCCATGATTATCCCATTTCCTTCGGTCTTAGACCACTCCAATGCTGCAGTTTAGTATAGTGTTGGGACTTTCCGGACTCTCAGGGTCAGTTCTCACTAGCTGCATTGCGTGATTTGTTTCATGTATATAATCCGTTCTGTTTCAGAGTGCAGAGAGAAATGTACGTATAAAAAAAAGAGCAGCTACAAAGTTTTCTGCTCACAATCAAAATTCCAATCTTGTACTCAGGTCAAATTCAGCCCTATCAAATTCCAACAAACAAAGCTGTACTTTTCAGACCCATTTCACAGTTTTCCGTTTCACCATTTCACCCCCAAGTTCTTGAGTGTCCTTAGAAAGCTGGTGAGATTGCTCCCTGCATGTCTCCAACTCCTGACAAAGCTTGCACTGAGTCATACTTCTTGTAAATTCAGGTGTGAATTACAGCACTTCCAGGGCTACCCCTGAAGAGAAGGCACACAGGTAGAAAGCAATGGTCACCATATGTCACAATTCACTGCCATGAACATTTCCAAGAATTACCACCTGTCCAAACGTCGAATTCGGGACAAGTTGTACTTCGCGCTCCTTCAGTTGGACGTGCTGCTCTTCCTTCGCTTGTGATGCCTTGGTCAGCAACTCAATTAACGTGGTTTCATTGAAGAACATCAAACAATCCAAGGTCCATTCCAATCCTCGTTGGACATGTTGGCTGCTTGCAGTTCAATACAAAAAACCACTGGGTCAGCTGCTTGTAAGTGGAGCCTTCGTTGCCAGCAGCGAACAGATTGCTGAAAGTCGGCTTGCTGTTGTGCCAGGGCCTGCATGGACAAAAATGCTTGGCAGTGACTCCGTTTGCCGGTGCCAACAAGGATTGAAGGCATGCTTACCGTACATTGTCACATCTACAAAGCCACTTGACGCATTGCATGTCAACCTCAAAACTCGGCACAAACATCTACAGACAGTACCCAACAAAACTTCAACCGCTCCTCCGCCCTCTGAGTTTTGGCAACAGCCTCGTGCATTTGCAGGAGGTCCTGAAATTTTCACTATGTTGACTTGCATTTGATCAGAAACCAACTCAAAACACCTTGCAAATAGATTTCGCTCCTCTATGTGTTGTCTAACTTCCAAGTCAGCCTGCCAGCTGATGAGTTGGTCAAGCAACATCATCGACCAATGTCCCGAAATCCTTAGACCTGAAGTGCATGATGAAATGCGAGTGCAGGGCCTGGTCGATGAAGATGAGGCCTTGGGGTACATCTTTTGCACTCGGGCCTTCCAAACATCTCAGGCACTCTGCATTCTGAACAGCGACCACAATTCCCAAACTTCTGGAGACTATCTCCATAACGCTCTGAGATCTTATCTTCTGAAACCGACCCGTACGTAGGTCCTCTTTTTACAAACGCAAGACATCCTGACACTACAAATATCCGAACATTGCGCTTCTCAACGTCCCAAAAAGCGTACTCGCTTGCCTCCTGTGTGACTGCGCACTGACTTCAAGATTCGACTCACAACCTGCAACGTGGGGCATGTGACACTGGGAGATTAGGAGTTTTACCACCAAAGCTTACCAAATCAGGTGAGTACATGGTTGGACGAATTGTTTGTCCATGAAAGTTCTTCAAAAAGATTATAGATTGAACACAAGGCTGTGCGGTGCCCTGAGAAGTAGCTCAGTTTGACGGATGCTGGACAAAAGTCATGAAAAGTAGTCAAACAAACCAAACCCTGTTCTTGCCCCATTTCTGGAAGAACAAACCAGGACCTCATCGTGATGTCGAAGCAAAGCACGGCGCAGATCATGCTGCGTCGCCATGTTGCTGGTTGCAAATGAATTTGCATGCAATCAAGCTGAGAAAAGTGAACTCTCTCCAGTTTCTGAGCTGGCAAACCCAAAGAAAATGTACTGCAAAACATATGGCTTACATTTGCATAGTATATAGATCCATCAGAGCGAATGATTGGATGCTGTGCTTAGGACTCTAGATCACTTTTGTTGTCTTCAGGACCCTTGCATCTTTCCATGTGTTGATTTAGCAATGACTGTGAGAAAGAAGCATTCGGCACAGAACCTGCCTTGAATCTGTTGCACTACTCCTCAGCTTTACCCTCTCCAATGTTTGTCTCTATTTTCAGACGCTTGTCAGAAAATGGATGACTCGATGGCATGCTACGCTGTTGCAATGCCATGACTTTCTGGCCAACGTGGAATGTTCCCATGGAATCTCCAGACAAGATGAGCCCCATTTTTTGCGCAAGTTCCTGACCTAAAGCGCTGCGATGTGTTGCTGAATCTGAACTTCACGGATCTCACGCAGCACCCAGCAACTTGGTCATTTCTCCATTTGCCTTCAGCAAGCATCAGTTTTCCGAATCAATCTCTCCTGACCTGTTTCACCTCAAACTAACAAAAGTGAACACGCAACACAGGTGTATTCCAATCCTTCCATCCTTAACCTGAGTCTCCATTTCTGGATGCCCTGACTTGCAACCAACACCTGCTTCCTCTGCTCTATGATTCACATTCAAAATGCTGCATACAGGAAGCCATCAAACATTCATCAAAAAGCTGATACGTTCAGATGCCTGAAAACTATGACCAGCTGCCCACTTTAGCACCAACCTGTGAACTAAGGACCCGTCTGTTGAGATCTCACTGTGCAGGAGGTGGGCGCAACCACCAGCCAAGATACCTCAGTTTATCACAAATGTCAAGTTCTGCATAGAAGTGCTTGTTTTCATCCACAAAGCTTGACAGACTCTAAATCGAGTCTTGCAAAAGACTGATTCCTATCAAGGAGATGGAAGCAATGTCGAAAACATTACGGTGATGGGCCCTAGCCAAGTGCTATGTGAAACAAAACAAGTATTATATTATATACAGTAATTGCTCAACCAGTCTTACAGTCTTACACCTCGCATGCTCAATCAGGAGCAAAGCATTTTGAGGAAGTGGCCACCAAAGAACTGGAAGGTGCAGTAGTGAAGAGCGGTCTTGATCGTGCTCCAGCCTCACTTCACAATCAAGGAGCCTCATCCCCTGCAACTTTTTACGTCCGGATCGATCCATCCTTGGACTGGTGAACTTGCTCCAAGTAAAGACACTCAGGGCACTCAATGCAGCTAGTGGAGGGCTCCATTTCGTGTCTTTCCACAAAGTCCACATCCTCAACCCATACCCTACAGGCCCTACAACACATCTTTGCCTTTAAGTGGGTGCCTCGGGATACCAAGGAACGTCAGCCAAAGAACCCTTGCTGGGTTTAATTGTCAAATTGCATTTTGGGCTTGCAATCGTTTCCAACCATCAAGCAGAACTGCAAAATGACAGGACAGCAGCCTGGCCAACTACCTTGTAATAGTTTGTTGAAGCTTTCCGAGTATCAGGGAAGGAGACCCAGACCTCAACCGTCCATTCAAAGCCTTCTGCAAATATCATGCCTTTGTACACTTGTAGGAATTCTATGCGTTACTTACTTCAATTAAGGCTGGTCACACTACGAAGGGAGTTCAATCACTTCTTTTCTAAATAGATCCTTCAGGCTGCGGAAAATGTTTAACGAGCACCCGTACTAATTACCTCCACAATGGGGTGCTTCGGCCAGAGTGAGAATGCATGGGCCAAAGCTGTTTTGATGCGCTTAGCTTGGAAGGTTTGTTTGCTCCTGCACATCTTTCAATTTGCGATACGCACCCGCCATGGTGCAGGTGACTATGTAGATGCCCACAAAGGGCTGCAAAAAGAGCAGGTTTCAACAGCAAAGCGGCAGCGATTTCAAGGAGCTACCCTAACAAGCCCTCAAATAGAAGAACTGAAAGAAAGAGCCGCCTGGCAACCCTGGCCACAACATAGTTTTCCAGTTTGGGGGATTTTGCTTTCTGTCAACCGATTTCTCCTTCTGAAGATCGACTGGAGACACCTTCCGTGAAGCTTTGTCTCCCTGATGGAATTGTGCTGAAAATAGAATATATAGATACTTAGATACTGGTTAATAGAGCTCTAAGGTATAAGTTATAACTTATGTTACAAGTTATAACTTATAACCACATGAAACTCAAAGTCTGTACTCCATGGCACAGCGATCAAGCTCTATGAAAGCCGGGCCCTGATTGTCCCACGTTTCCTAGAATACCAACACTGCTGAAACTGGCAGAAACTGCAGAATGTACAACAAGCTGCGATCAAGAAACTGCAACGAGTGAAAATGAATTCTTCAGTCTTTGAGAGGATCTGAGAAAACAAACACTGCCGTGCTAAGACGATCAGGTTGAGCTCCCTGCCAGCACTGCTTGCTGCAACTCCCACCTTCTTTTTCACACTTCCCGCAAATTCCCCATTCTGTTCAAGGTAGAGTTTCAATGGCACTGGCTTGACTTACGAATGGCTGGTGACGCGTCCAATCTTGCTGAAACTCAGTGCTCCGCAGATACAGCAGGGTTCATGAAGGCCCCAGACACTTTACCCGCAGCAAGGCCACCAATCACAATGGACAAACCTGCAAGGTCTGTCAGAACATTCGTGACAAAAAGTTTATCAACAAAAAATCGATAACAAGTCTGAATATGCAGCAGTCCACAAAAACAAAAGTGAAACCAGAAGCCAGGTGCTAAAATCTAGAAGCTCAAGGATTGACACAAGAAACATCCTGAATCTGTGACTCATGGAGCCCTTGCATATGCAAAGTGGTACACTGACCCACGCGATTGCCTATGGCCAAGCCAAAGATTTGAGAACTTTTGGTCTTTGGCGCCACCGCCACTCCCAGGACAACAAAGGCAAGAAGCCCAGTGAAGAACCTGGAGGAAAAAGCCGTGAGCATAGCATCAAGGCTCAAAGGAAACGATAGTTATCACAAAACTTGCATGCTTTCTAAGTGAAGTGAACTTTTTCGAAACTCCAAACGGTTGGATCTATACCTTACAAAAACGTCCAAATTCTCAATGGACTAAGACTGTCGCATTTCTGCCACCTTAGCTGCAGCTAAGCTGAAGCCTCACAAACCGTGAGTGTGGGAGAGCGCAATAGTCATCTGGAAATGATTACTTTAGTACGCCATTTTGCTCTACCGGGGTGGTAGGGTTTAAACTTTCGACTTGAAATACAAGTGTGTCAATTTCAAATTTTCTTGGTCAACTGTTCTAGGAAAAGATTGAACGAATACAACCCACTGGCAGTACTGTAGCATCTGCAAACCCTGGATTTGCAACTCACGCCTTCGCCTGGTGCAATTGCAAAAGAGTTGCCGTTGTGAAGGAGGCAAAAACACCTTCAGTTGCTAAATATCTGAACTGAAAGACTTCGACCCGGAAGGTAGAAAAAAAAGAAAAGCATACCCTCCCTCAAACAAGCATAGGACCTGGTAAGCTTCAGGAATAGTAAAGGTCCAATGTCAGATGATGGGAAGGCAAATAGATTTCACATAGATCATTCTGCAGAATTTCATATATACACAGTAATGTAAGCGGTGAAGCTGCACAGGGATCCCAACCAGCCACCCAAGACGGCACTCAGCAACTGTGACCCAACGTAGTATCCCTGGTCGAAGCAAAGGTTTCTTCAAACGAGTGAGGTCTCGAAGTCTTTCTCTTGCAGATGGACTCATGCAGCCGAAAAACGTCCCCTGACACCATCCCCAACATTCAACTCAGCTTGGCCCCCTCACGGCACGTTTGGGCGTAAGCTCTGGATCCTGGCTGCTATAGATCTGGCAAAAGCAGCTTACCCCGTGCAAGTCAATCAATGGCAGGAAGACATGACCAGACACCAGGATTGCCACTGTCACCTTTCGAGTTTTGTAGACTTTGGCGGTCCAGGAGCCGGAGTGCAAAGAGACACAAAGAGATGCAAACAGTGGCGAATCTATTATATAGAATCAAAGAGGTGCTAATCAAGACAAGGCACTGCCGGGTTGAAGTGGGCTCCAGACCTGAAGTCTCAAACTGTCACATCCCGGACTCTTCGATACACATGGAAGTGAAATGACATTGCACCGGGATCTTTGCACATCTCCCAAAGCATAGACCATGGCAACAAGGCACCTGGCCACAAGTTGAAATCGATCAAGTTTCACATTCACGATGGCAGAAGACTTTGCTTTGCAGTGGAGAAGTGGAGTTCTGGGTTGCATTCACAATGACGGGTGCACCCAGCAATGTCGACCACGGCCAGGGGAGTTTTCGCTAGCACTGCCAGTCCAACTGTCAAGACCTCAACAAATTTCTTGTCAATGGACCTATCTTGTGACAAGTCTCTGTTGCATCCTTATGTTGAGTGCCCTGCCAAAGCAAAGGTGCCAATCATCTCACTGAGCAGCCTAGTGCTTGTTGGATAATGATGCATGTGAAAGACTGAATTCTGAAGCTAATTAAGAATCAGCCAACCTTGTTCTAGGGGTCTCGTGTTCATCAAAGTCCAATGGCCGCACCTCAGATGCAAAGTATTGATGATCGATACTCAAAAGTATTGGATGTTATTCATTTAGATGTAAATCATGACAGAAAAAGTCATCAAGGTGTTTCGATTCGTCTCTCGGTTGTCTTCAGTTTCATCTTGGCATACCACCGCCTTGAACAAGAGTGCTGCGACAGCAGCACCAAGCCTAAGCGCTCCAAAGCTAGCAGTAAGACTCATACCAACATACTTCTGAAGATCCATGCAAGCACAGACAAGCAGAAGCCCACAGGGAGCATTTGAGAGCTTGCATTTATATCTTCTCCCTCTCTGAGTCATGAACAGCTGAAAGACTGCATAGATGAGAGACTTCCCGAAACCAGTACCTCGGCAATGAGAAGCAATGCAGTCTTCTCGGACCTGTTTCTTTTCAAAACACCTTCTACATTTTGCAATTTTTCACCAGCATCCAGTCATCCCCCTTGGGACAAAACCAGCGCCAGCAAGGTCAGCCCCTCAAATGCAAACCCAAGAGATCGATTTCAAGCTGACTTGGACGATTGCATTAGCAATTCAGCAGCGCACCGATGGTGATGGCAGGGTTGATGAGTCCACCGGAAATCGGTCCAGCAGCATAGGAAGCCGCCAGGACCATTGCACCAATGGCAAGGCCGTAGAATTGGTTCCTACCAGGCACAAACGTGCAAGGCCGCTACGTTCCAGTTTCAAGGATATCAGTGATATTCGGATATTATCAAGCAAAGTGTCAGACATTCTGCAGAGAATGCAAAGTTTCCCCTAGAAACGCGTCGCCGCGTCACGAACCCATCCCATCCCGAACCCTTCTGAGCTGTAGGTGCGTGCTGCTGTCGTGTTCAGCACCTGGAACATCGGCGGTGGGGCATTAAGTAATGCCAGCATCCATTCAGTGTGACAAGCTGTCATCAAATTGCTGAGATAGCTACCACGAAGCAGAAGAACATAGAGTACAAGAATTCACAGAGGCAAGCGTCAAGCCAACCTTGGCACACAAGTCCTACCCTTTTGGGATCCGACCATTATCCAACAATAAGGTCTGTGCTGAAGCCAGCTCCTGGACCCAACCTGACCAAGCAAAATCTTCCTATCCAAAGTGGCAGTATACATTTTCTTAACTGCGGGCATTAAACTATCTAATAGCCTCTTTTTGGGAGCTGAAGGTCAGAACCTAGCCTGAAGGAATCTGCAAAAATGTTCACCTTGACAGGGGCTAGCAAGGGGAAACACCGGCTCTGGTGCCAACTTCTATGTATGATAGGTGTCAGAACCGGTCAAAGGCATCGGCAAAGCAAAGGCCACTTGCGATTCCTGCAACCAACTGAACCTGAGAAACCAACAAGACTGGGACTGGGAAGCAGAACCATTTCGAAAACACCTGTTCGTCTACACCTTGCAAACCTGAGGCTAAGACTCCCATATAGGCTGCAGCAATGGGTGCATCAACTCCAGGCCTTCAAAAAAGAAGTCTACAGTATCTTATCACTGAATCACCGTTGCTACATTTTCAACTTAAAAGGAAGAATCCAGGAAGCTATATATACTATATACATAAAATTCATAAAATGCAAACTGCAAGTACAACATCTGAGACTCCCACCCACCCAACTTCTTGCTCGTAAACAACCTCAGCTATTCAGTCTTCCTTTCGACCAAGTCACTGGAGGGTTCCCAGAGCTACTTTGCAAATTTTCAAGAGAGTGCTTCCAAGCTACGCTAGTGTAACAGCAGGTGAGAAGTTTGCACCAGAAAGTCCAGCTAGGGCATAGGTCAAAACACTCCTGGCAGTGTAACCAACATGTCATGTGCTCAATGAGTCTACCTCGACCAGCGGTATATCAAGACTTGGTGGAACTGTCTGCTGGTGCTGCAAGAAGACGAGCCAGAGCAGCAAGGCAGTAGCTAGTGACACGCCACCAAAAAGTGCAGCCCCTGAAAGGACATTGAAACCTTGAAGAAGAAGGGCATCAAGGCATCAATCACAGCACTTGCAGCAAGGAGAAATTCTTGGATGGCAAGCGATTCTTCCCTGGGCCGCTCACCAACTGAAAAGAAGGGCAGAAACGTTCCAATAAATTCAGCAGCGCATCTCAAGGCCAGAGGGGTGTCAGCCTGGCAAACTGCTGAGTTTGGCAAACAAGGCAGCTGAGTGCAAATGTCAAATGTCTAGCCAAGCATGGCAGCAGGACGATTCCCATCCAGCCTTGATTGGGACTTAACTGATTTGGTTTCTCCCCGCATCCGAGCTGGGGATCTGACCAGCTTCAGTGCTGCAAGCTGTGCTTGCGAAGGATGTGGATGCTCATTGAGAGCTTCATATTTGAACCGCCAAGCACATGCCAAGTGAAGGGCACACCGGATGCCAAACAGGTGTCAAGACTCAAAGGTGAATCGCTAGAAGGGCAAGGGGGAATGCGGTGTTTGAAACAGTGCCAAACGCTTGGGAGAAATCAGTCTATACCAGGAGCCTAGCTGGAAGAGTATCAGTTGTAGGATGCGTCAAAATACCTCTGCCAGCACTTTCTGTTTTGCTTTCAGCCATAACTCGTCTGCCATAACTTGAAATGCCACAACTTCTTCCAAGCTGCACGTCTTATCTTGCATCTGACATCGGGACGGAGGTACATTTGACCTTCCACTCTAGCAACGAATTCTGCATGAAACTCCTCCGGTCCAGCTACTGCTACCTTCCTCTTGAAATGCACGTCAAATCGGTTGGGCTGAAGTGCGCGGAGCACAACTCCCCGATGATGCAACTGTCCGAAGTGATAGATCGCAAGAGCACCCAGGCAACTGCTCTGTACCTCCTGCACAAGACCACTTTCTGCCAAGAACATCATCTCAATGGAAGCACCCAGCACAAAGCCATAGAGGCGCGTGGATTGGCAAAGATGAACGCGTCGTGCCAAAGGAGGTGTCAGGGATGCCGCTGAGCCAGTAGCTGGCTTGCCTGGCCTGCAGTGCAAGATCTGCACTAGACCCAGAATGTGGGGGCCAATTTGCCTGTTTTCAACTAAGTTGTCAATTTGATTGGGGCCTGACTGCCACAAACATGATGCTATTAGTTTGTGCGACTTGTTGACAATACTTAGACTGGTGGCCATCGAGGCAACTCAAGCTGCACTCATTTGTGGGAGATTGTAAGGAGATGACCCATCCGCCACCATCTTCTTCAAGGGAATGCCATGCCTTATAGAATCCTGCAAATGTGCAACTATACCACTGAAGCATTTTCAAAAATGATGTGTGCATGCAAAATCACATCAAAAATCTGAAGACAAAAAACTTATCAATTGAATCACACGAATCAATCTCCAAGATCAAGTTGAAAGTGTTGCAGGCTAAGAGCGTTGGTTGAAACGAAGCTAAACCTTCGACTCTGACTTCAACACTTGCTGTTGATGATCACTTCCGTTCTCCTCTTCAGAAGCACTAAGCACACCAATTCCTCGTCGCGTCTCAATACACAAGAAAAAGTCTGTGCAAGCTTTGTATTAACTTATTGATCCATTTCGGTGACCAGGTCCCAGAAAATGCATCATTACGCCCACTTCCGGCGGTTGCATTACATGACAGTAAATCACATCAACTTCAACTGCGTAGCCCAAGATTGCAGATGCTTACAACTCTAGCATCTGAAGCTGAGCCTCACACACACCCCTCGAGACGGCTGGACTCCACACCATTCTTTCACGAGGATCAACGCTATCGCTGTAGCGACTGGAATCCTGCCACACGAAACAGCTCGCTGGGACGAAATCGTGAATTTCAGTGATGTCAGTCCTCGTCACCTGAGGAACCACTGATTTCACCAGCATACTTCGCCGCAACGTACCGAAGCTTTCTGTCCTTCTCCTTGGCATTTGGGGACAATGAGACAACAACAACGTGTGTCTGAAAAATTGTATTTCTATGTACAAATCTCAGAAGACGGCCAACTCTTTGAGCCTGTTCTGGCAAACAATGCCACGCCCCGCAGGATCCTGCATGGAGCTTTGAAAACTACCCGCAGCACGCTCTATGTGAATGTCAGCTGCTGAAGTACCAAAGCTTTAAGGAAAGCGCCATGTAGTCTATCACTTCTTTTGTTTGGGAATATGTTTGAGGGGGAGTTGTTTTTTTCCTATGGTTTCAAGTTTCAAGTGGAGGGATTTCAGGTGGAGGTAGGCTACGATGGCTAGGGTTACCAGTCCCCACACCCAGGCACGGAAGTTGGCTGAACACGCTCGGCGACTCGGATCTACAGCAGCAAAAGCAGAAGAGCAAAAGCAACTAAGCGGCAAAGAGTGCAGGAGGCAAAGAATAAAAAACATGAAGCAACTAAAAAAATCTAGCCAAAGGGCAAATTTTTGGTGCCTTTGGTTCGTATATCTATGGTGTTTTGTCTTCATAAATTTGTGGTGTTTTAGGTTCATAAACTTTTGGCCCTTTAGATTCCTCAAACTTTTGTTGTCTTGTGTTCATAAACGTTGTAGGGTCGCAAAAAAAAAAACTTTTGGCCCCTTAGGTTCTTGATGTTTTGTGTTCATAAAAAATTGTGGTGGTTGTATGCTTATAGGATTTTCGGGGGCTTAGGCTTGGGGAATTGTTTTGGTGTCTTGTGTTCAGGCTCATCAATTTCTTGGTGTCTTGTGTTTCAATAAAAATACAGGGGTCTCAGGCTCATAAATGTTTTGGGGCCTTAAGTTCACAAAACTTCTGGTGTTTTGTGTTCATAAACTTTCTAGGGCAGCAGAAAAAGTCCGTGGGCCCTTAGGTTCAAAAATTCTTGGGCCTGGTGTTCATAATACTTTTGGGCCCACAGGTTCATAGAATTCTTGATGTCCTGTGTTCATAAAATTTGTGGGGGTCCTAAGTTCAAAAGATTTTGGTGCGCAAGGGCAGAGGGGCCGCAAGCATGGATACAAGAGCTCCAAAACATGCAACGGCACAGCGGCCCCAAGCATTGTAAGGTTGCATGGGCAAACGGTCAACCCATCATTTATTGATGAAATCCAGCCAGAGCAGCAAAGCAAAAGCAAAAACACTAAAGACCTTCGAAAGAAACACAAGAGACTAAAAGGAAAAAAGACAACGCAAGCAGCAAAAGCGGCCAAAACCTCACAAGACAAAGACAGATGCACAAAGCAGCAAACCAACACTAAATGAACAAAAGCAGCAAAAGCAAAAACAGCAAAACAGCAGAAGCAAAGGCAAAGCACCAAAAGGAGAAGTAGGGGCAAGAGCGGAAGCAGCAAAAACAGAAGCAAAAGCAATTCAAGCGAAAGCAAAAAAAAATAATAAGCCTCCCTTTTGTTTAGATTCCCCAAAAGTTTGATGGGAAGTTGTTTTTTTGTTTGGCCGATCGTCTCATTCCTTGATCCTGATGGTTTGCTCACTGACCTAAATGTGATGAACCCTTGAAAACCCACGTTCACATGTTCAAACAAAGCCCTAATATCTCGCTTTGTCCGATCAGCCTCTCGGTCCACATCATGGAACGGCACCGCCAAGCTTGCGTAGAGATGCCACCAGAAGTTCGGCTCCACGAGATTGAAATGTGCAATGTAATATTGTCCAAAAGAAGCCTGCAGACATCGGTGCCACTTGCACAACAATGCACAATCTACAGTAGATGAAAGGCCTGCCAACAAAGGGAAATGATGGTTGTTTCTGTCCTCTTCTTCTTCTTCTTCTTCTTCTTCTTCTTCTTCTTCTTCTTCTCTCTCTCTCTCTCTCTCTCTCTCTCTCTCTCTCTCTCTCTCTCTCTCTCTC